>PHNY01062214.1:2802-21625 GCA_003724115.2 Anethum foeniculum
TGAAGAGCGGAGAAGTGGTGGCTAGAACCCTAGATTGGAGGTCGACTGTCAAAACTGCAAACCCTAATTTTGAGAGAGAGAGAGAGGGATTTGTTTTCATTGGTTTTTTATTTGTAAAAAAAATGTGAAGCGATTATTGTGCGTAGACTTAATACACAAAATAATTTACATGGCTTATTGTAAGCCTTATAAATTAATTTTTGTTACCAATAAAGAAATCTGCTTTTAGAAACTTTTTCAACTCATAGCTTAAAGGCGACAGGTAGTTGTAGAGGCTTCAAGGCGACACAAACTCGAGAACTTAGCCATATTCTACTTTTATTCATTAAAAAAAAATTTGGTGTGAAAATTAAAATATAAATACAATTTTATTTAATATTCTATGTTGTTCTTTACTATTTATAAAATAGTGTTTTTCATTGATTAATGGTATATATATGTGTGTGTGTGAGAGAGAGATATAATATAATATAATATAATGGGTTGCACTACTTAAAAGAACACCTTATATAAAGAACAATAAAGAATATCATCATAATACTTTATTTTTAATAAAAAAAAATCAAACGTAATATAAAATTCCGTGTAGAATCCAATATTGAATCTTCTATATATTTTAATAACAATGAAATTATGTATGTTAATTTTATATTTGACTTTAATTATATGTTAGATTCTATTTTTATTCAGAAAAAAGAAAAATTAGTCAGAAAATTAGAATCTGAATACTATTTCATGTAAAACTCTATGATATTATTTGTTATTTTTTTATATAAAAATGTTCGTTACTAATGTATGCTGAAAAGAATTGAATTTGTATAAACATTAATGTTTTAATTCCTTCTTTCTCAAAGTTAGGGCTTCTGCTCCAACTCTTTCTGACTCGACCTCAGTTACCGATCCTTTTGTAGTTGATGGGGAAGAGCGATCTCAGGCCTCTCTTGGCCCGCTTCTTCTTTTCATTTTAACTCAAGAAAACGGTTAACCCTGTTGTTGTGCTCATTTTCCTCTCCTACTTTTTGGGATCGCCTAGCCATAGCTACGTATCAACTGCGCTCAATATGCGATGCAGGAAAAAACAGAATTAAGAAAGGCCAGCTGAGCTCGAAAAGAGTAGCTGGTCATTGGCTAGGAGCCTTTTTACCCTAAGCACGGAAGGGACCTAGATTTTTTTTTTCCTTTTAGATGGAATAAATCAATAAAATATTCAAGTGATGAAGACTTATTTCTTGTTATTCCAGTTCTCAACTCTATTCTTCTTAATTGTGGTATTTGTTAAAATGAATACTTACTTATAAAGCCAGTTCTCAACTAGATTATTCTTAATTATCATATTTATTAAAATGAATACTTATTTATAAGGTATATAAGTCTAATCATTAAAAAAAAAATCCAATACATGACGTCCTCTTTTATAAGATGCATGTCATGACTCATGACTCTTATTTTACATGGACATGTCATAACCTTTATATTACATGGACATTTAAGTTTGTTTAACATATTATATAAACCACATCGAATTCTCTCATCCTATTTCTTTTTGAGGTTTTTTTTTTATGAAACCCAAATCAGCTTACATTAATTCTCAAAAGATTAATATATAATTGTTTCCAACACACTATGTGGAGGATACTCAAAACTATTATAGCTATTCAGCGAACAAGAAACACGAGCCATTAGAGGCGCTGCCTTGTTTGCTAGCCTTTTAACATGGGACACTCTAAGATTACTCCTAGATGAAAGTATGCCTTGACAAGCTTCCAAAATCGTCCCCACCTCTAACTGATACTTCCTTCTGTTCTGCAAAGCTTGAACTACCAGCAATGAATCCATCTCAACTAAAATGGGTTGTGACCAATTTTTGCCATTTCTAGTAGAGCTTCATGTAATCCCACTGCTTCAGCTTCAAATGCCGTCACATTACCTGGGAACTTCATGGTCTTGCCTCGCAGATATACACCATTTTAATCCCGTAGAACCATGCCAATAGAGAAGAAACTAGATCCTGGCACCACCGAAGCATCCACATTAAGTTTTAATTGCCCTTCTTTCGGGGCCTGCCACTTAATTTCACCTTGTTGCACTGTTTGCCTCTACCTAGTCCTACCTGCCACACTCTGAACTACCGACACCGTGTTCTTCCAGTCATTTATGTATTTGGAGCTCCTATCTATAGCCATTGAAGGAGACACCATTTTGCCCTCCCAGACCTTTTTGTTGTGAACCATCCAAATTCCCCATAGCACAATTGCCACCTTGATGAGAGTATCATTGTTGTCCGACCCAAGTCTATTTAACAGCCAGCCCGGAGCATTGTCAACCTCGACCATATCAAAACCTAACCCCACCTGCTGCCAGCATTGAGTAGCAAATATACAGTCAAAGAAAACATGGAGTTTATGTTCCACATCTCGATTACATAGAGGGCAGAGAATAGGCACATTGACTCCTCTTCCTTTGAGTAGATTTCTTACCGGTATCGTATTCATACAGAATCTCCACAGAAAAATCTTCACATTGTGAGGTAATTGAAGTTGCCATAATCTCTTCCACCCACCAGACTGCATAATAGGATGACCCGTATTATTTTGAGAATGCCAGAAGTGATATTCGCTTTTCACAGAATAGTAACTATCATTTGAGAAATGCCACGCCAACCTGTCTTGCCTTTGAACCTGTGGAGTTCTCGTGTTTAAAATGAACGTAGCATCTGAACTGTTAAACGCCAACCTAACACTGTCCTCGTCCCACTCTTTAGTATTAGGACGGAAATATTGACTAACCTTCTCAGTTCTTGAACTACTGTTATCATCAAAATCAACACAAAAATCCGTTTTACCTCGCAACTAGGGATCCCTATGAGCTGCAATAGTCTCCCCGTCACCCAACACCCATATAAAACCTTTAGACATAGCCTCATTAGCTTCAAATATGCCAGACCAAATATAGCTATCCCCTCCCCCTTTTTTTGCTTGTAAAATATGACACTGTGGGAAGTAGCCGGTGTTAAAAACACGAGTTACCAATGCTTGAGGATTCAAAATAAAGTTCCAACAGTGTTTGCCTAACAAGGCTAGATTAAACCCAGATAAGCTACGAAAACCCAGACCCCCACAATTCTTTGCCCTTTCCATCTTCTACCATCCCAGCCATTTGATACCATTAACAGAAGAGTCATTCGAACCCCACCAATATTGATTCATTAATCTTTCAATTTCTTGACACAACGTCTTGGGAATTTTAAAACAAGACATATAGTAAGATGGAATAGTTTGAGCAACGTTCTTAATAAGCACAGTTTTGCCCCCCTCGACAAAAGTTTATCACACCAGCCCTACACTCTTTGACCTACCCTGTCCTTCAAAAAATTAAAAACAGAACGTTTAGACCTTCCAATCAAAGACGGAAGACCCAAATACTTCCCTTCCCCCAGATCATTATGGACTCCTAACATGTTAGATAGCTCCCTCTGTTTGTCCCTACGAACATTCGCACTGTAAAAGACGCCTGACTTTTGAAAGTTAACTGCTTGACCACTTACCCTTTCGTACTCCTCCAACAATAATTTTACCTTTGCAACTTCCTCGTTCGTAGCTTTAAAGAAAAGGAAACTGTCATCTGCAAATAACAGATGGGTAATAGAAGGTGCTGAACCAGAAATCTTACACCCATTCAGAGTTCCCTCCTCTGCAGCCTTCTTGATCTCTCTTGACAGTCCTTCAACACACGGTAAGAAGAGATAGGGAGAGAGCGGATCTCCCTGTCTCAAAACACGTTTTGGATGAATAGGCCCCATTGTTTGGCCATTAAAGCATACATCATACTACACTGTAGTAACACACATCATTATCCACTTTATAAATTTATCATCGAACCCCATGGCAGACATCCTTTTCTTTAGATAGTTCCAATCCACACGGTCATACGCTTTGGTAATATCCAACTTAAGCGCTATTTCCCCCACTGAACCATTCTTTTTCTGCTTCATGAAATGGATCATCTCGAATGCTAAAAGAACATTATCAGTGATGTTACGACCTGGTACAAAAGCTGACTGGTTTTCACTAATAATTTCCGGGAGAACCACATTCAACCTACTTGACAACACTTTCGCCATGATTTTATAGAACACATTACAAAGCGCAATGGGTCTCAGATCTGACATATGCTCCACCACTTCCTTTTTCGAGATTAAGACCGGGTTTGTATCATTTAGTTCAGTTGGAAAAGTGAACTCCCTTAGCCAAAGCTTACAGCAGTTAAAGACCTCCCTCCCTAACAATTCCCAGAAATGCTGAAAGAAAGCGGGATTAAGCCCGTCAGGCCTAGATGCCTTATCCAGGTGCATTTGTTTTACTGCTAATTCGAACTCCTCAAATGCCAACTCAGCAACTAAAGCAGTGTTATGCTCTTGCGTGACAATACCTTCACTCTCCATCACCTGCATACTATCATCCACATCTGGACTAGCAAAGACCTTTTTATAATATTCCTTCACTAAGTCCCTCATATCCTTCTGGCTATCAATTTTATCACCTGTATCATTAATTAAATACGAGATATAATTCATTCTCTTCCTTGAAGTTGCTTGAGCATGGAAAAATTTAGAATTTGAATCACCTTCAGCAAGCCAATATATCTTTGCTCGTTGCTTCCAATAAGTTTCTTCTTGACATAACAGATCATTCAACTTCTCTTTTTCTGTAAAATAGGCTGCCACACCCTCCGCATCAGTTCTATTAACTAACTCATTTATAGTTTCCTTCTGCCTTTTCACTTTATCACGAAATTTGTGAAAGAATTTATGCCCCCACTTAGCCATGAAATCTGACACTGCTAGTAGTTTTGGCAAGATATGAGAAGCTGGCAAGTTACACCAATAGCTGGAGACCTCAGAATAAAAATTTGGTTCTTTTAACCAAACATTTTCAAATTTGAATCTAAATCGTTTCCTTGAAAAATACTCATTACATAATTCCAGACATAACGGATCATAATCAGACACGATCGTGTGGATAACACTTAACTTGCATAGAGGAAATTTGTGATGCCAAGACGCATCTGCAAAAGCCCTGTCAAGGCGCTCCCTAACCCAATTCTCTGTCCCCTTACTTTTTTCCCATGTGTACTGTCCTCCCTCCAAATCAATTTCTATAAGATTACTATCCTCAATTGCCCTACGAAAATCATCCATTAGATACCGTGGATGAGCATTCGTACCCATCTTGTCTGATGCATATAATAAATCATTAAAATCTTTATAAACACACCAAGACAAAGACGAAATGGTGGCTAAAGATTTCATGAACTCCCAAGAATCCCTTTTCCGCGTCCTCTCTGGATACCCATAGAAACATGTTAATCTCCATGATAGGCTATTTCTTTCCCACAAAACCACATCTATATGATTACTTGAAGCGTTAGAAACCTGACAAACAGCACTTCTCTTCCACATTATTGCAAGACACCCCCCCCCCCCGGACCTACACAATCAACAACAAAATGTGCAGTAAAACCTAATGAAATACTTATCTCCTTTATTTTCTCTGCATTGACCAAAGTTTCAGAAAGAAAAATAAAATCTGGGTGACGAGTCTTTACAAGATCTCGAAGACATCGAACTGTGCGAGGATTCCCCAATCCCCGACAGTTCCACCCTATATAATTCATTTTGAACGGCTAGCTTGCTCCGCAAGCTTAGCCAACATGGTTTTAGAGATGGCATCAAAATCAATAGTAGAAACTGAAGCCTCCATTCGAGTGTCCTCAATTGCAGAAAAACCTATAACCTACAATACTCCATCAGTGTCCATCACTTTTTGAGTTTCATGACCTGTTCTGATTCTTTTCCGTCCTTCTTCATTTAGCCCAATGGGCTCTTCCTCCCCAGGCCGATCTGTATTATTTGAAATTACTATCCCGCTCTGCAGTATCGGGTCAATATTCAGATTAGTTGTAGAAACAGAATTGGTTAGGCTTTCCTTCTCAGTATCCCAAAAATCTCTCCTTTCAAAACTCACCATATCTTTACTCCCGTTACATCCTCCCGGAAATCTCGCTTTACTATTATCCCGCCCAAAGCGCTCCTCCCATGCTGTGTCTCCCTCCTCCCGTAACCACTTACTAGAACTTTGTCCAGCCGCCCTGCGTGGTGGTGCTCTAAGCTACGCCCCCCACTCCTTACCTCCTTCACTAGCTTTCTTATTAATATTTTTTCGACAAAAACGTTATGTATGAGAAACAAGGCCACAAACAAAACACAGATCACCCCACCTTTCATACTTACAATTAACCACAAAATCCTAGCCATTTTTGCGAGTAATTCTCTTTTTCCTCTTCAGTGGCCGCCTTACATCGATTTTTATTTTCATCCTCATGTACTCCCTCCATATAGATGTATTGTTTTTTGCGTAATAAGATAAAAATTCTCCAAAAAAAATTCCCCAGCTGCTTACCTACTCCTTCTGACATGAAACCCGATAGTAAATCGTAAATCTGGATCAATATGTTTAAAAACCACAGAGGTACTTTGGATGAATCTTCTCCTGGTGGTATGATATCTACACATAACATCGCTTTGTCAAATGTCCAAGGTCCTCCACTCTGCACCCACACCATATCCTCCTTGTGATAAAATTGAAACAGAAAAATGTCTTGCTCCAATTCTTTGATATTCACACCCATAGTAGGCTTCCAGATATCAGCCATTTTTGACTTCATCGCCTTCGTGTTGATATTTTTCTCTATCAAGAACCTTCCCACAAGGCACATATCGTATTTGTTAATCTCCTCCACACAGTCTCCTTCGAATACAAACTCCTCATTTTCTTCATCTTCTATATTCATATCGCTCATCTGCTCCTCAATATTCTAGTATCTTGCCATTATGGCCTCTCACAGATCCCTTAGGTTAGAGAGAAGGAGAGAAAAAACTAACTTTCACAAAGAAGGAGAGACCAACAACACACATATACATGTTCGTTTAAATGTTTTTCATGTTATATTTAAGTTTAAAAATATAGATATTTTAAACAATTTTCCTTTTCTCTTTTTGTTTTAATTTTTGAGTAAATAAAATATTCGTTTATATTTTAATTATCAGTTTGTTCAATAAAATCGAAATTTAATTCTTTTTGGAGTAGATCTTGTTGAGTACCTTGTTATCAAGGTTGTTACGTGCCTATCTTTTTGGGATGTTAATGTTTTATGTTTTGATAGTTTTATGTGCATTGTTACGGGTTTCGGTTGTTTTTATGTAAATGATTTATATGATATTTTGGGATATTTACAAACTCGCATCGAATCTGAGACAATAGTGGATATCGCAAAAGCTCACCTTCCACAACAAAAAATTGTTCATATTTTTTGGTATTTGTTACTTGATGTAACTGATGGTTTTGAACATTGGGCTACATATGACACTTATTTAAAGGTCAATTGTGATGCTACTAGTTTCACAACTGGTGTAGGTTTGTTTCCTCGAGATGGCATTATAATACTTTTTATATCGAAGAATTTTAATATTATATGTGTTAAGCAGTCTGAAAACAAAACGGCTACTGGTTTAGCATGTTCTTCGTTTCACAATCAGATTATAATTGACAGTTTGGAGATTTGTTCCGGTTGGGTTCGTATATTTTAATAAATCTCTTGTTTGTTCCTAAAAAAAAAAATTCGTTTATATTATTATCTCCTCGGTATGTATTCAGTTTTAAATAGCAACAGAAGTACTAAACAATAGCCCTATGAACCGAGTCCTGAGAAATTATTAAAGAAAAGGTTATATTATAGTAATTTTATAAAACTTTTATAGATGATGATGTAATAAACTTTTTTGGTCCGACGTAAAAATACATATATAAAGAAAAGAAATATATACGAGAGTTTCCTTACATATATAAAGAAAAGAAATATACACGAGAGTTTCCTTGATTAAAAAGTTGCAGTATATATGAGTTCGAAAAGCATGCTGAATAATAACCACATAACGCCTGGCTGCTGAGAAGACTTTTAAGTCTACTGTGGGAGCAACAGGGAAGACTTTGAATGTTCTTATAATAATTAATAAACTAAAAATATGGTGGAAATCTGATTATGTGGACTACATAATCCTTCACATTTACAAAAAATTAGATAATATGAAATCCCCTTGAAAAACAAACAGTGTTAAAGGCCAAGGCGCTAAGCAGCTTGTTTTCCCAGGTTAAACAGCAAAACTAAAGCTTTCTATATAGCCAGGCTTCGATAAAAAAAAAAACATAACGAATGAAGATGCTGAGTTTTTGTTTTTCTTTGCGTCTCTTCCTATTGCTCCCTCAGTTTTTTGTCATGTTCAGCATCTCTTCAGCTGTGTTGCCGCAATATACTCCTGAAGATAATATCCTCCTCAACTGTGGCGTACCTACCAAAACAACTTCCAACGACGGTCGAGGATGGGACACAGATATACCATACATCTCAAACACTTCAACGACAAGCTCCATGCAATCTGAACCAGCTCCTTCAGTCGACCAAATCCCTTACTCAACTGCCCGCATATTCCATTCTAAATTCACATATAAAATCCCTGTCTCCAAAGCTGGTCAGAAATTTGTACGCTTCTACTTTTACCCCACAAACTATTCAAATAGGTTTGACATGACCACATCATTCTTCTCCGTCCATGCAGCAGGCCATACTCTTCTATCTAACTTCAGTGCCTTTCTCAACCTCCAGCGACCATCATTAACTCTCGTCAAAGAATATATCATCACCGTCGATCAGAGTCGTTTACTTGAGTTGACGTTTACACCGTCTCCGAGCTCGTACGCCTTTGTCAATGCCATTGAAGTTGTTTCCATTCCTGATAAGTTGTACATCAAAGGAGTTGGCACTGAAAATTTAATTGAGATGGTGGGTCAAGATACTCGCTTTTCTGTTGATGATTCTTTCGCACTTGAAAACCTTTACCGCTTAAACGTGGGTGGCGGTGACATTTCTTCAACAAATGATAGTGGAATGTTTCGCTCATGGGGTAACGACAAACATTATTTGTTGGGAAATATTGGGCTTATACCAATGCTCCGTATTCCAACTGAGTACACAAATACCACTCCACCCTACACGGCCCCTGAAGATGTCTACTCCACCGCGCGGACTCTGGCCTATGAGAGTTACAGCTCCAACATGACTTGGTCCTGTGAAGTTGATTCTGGGTTTAGCTATTTGCTTAGACTTTATTTTTGCGAGTATAGGGTGGAAATCACCACCTTTAACCAAGTGAAATTTAATATTTTCATTCACAATCAGACAACTGAGCAAATAACAGATATTATCGAATTGACCGGAGGGAGAGGAGTTCCAGTCTTTATAGACTACGTTGTTCTTGTCAGTGACAAAGCAGATGGTACTAAGACAGATTTGTGGCTCACCCTGCAACCCAGCTATAAATCTGAATATGTAAGTACAATTTTGAACGGTTTGGAGATTTTCAAGCTTAGCGATGGTAGCCTTGCTGCACCAAATCCTGAATTTGTGCCAGCGCCACCATCGGAAACTAATAAATCTGGAGGCACCCAAAAGAAAGGCGTCTCTCACTCTCTACTTGTGGGAGCTTGTATTGGAGGTGCACTCGGCGGGATGATTTTGTTCTTGTTGATCGTAGGTTTCCTATTATGCCGGAGGAGAAAAGAGAAATCTCAGGACGTTGAGACCAAGTCGTGGTATCCACTATGGTACGACAAGTCAAGATCGACTAAAACGAACATTTCATCCTTGCCATCTGTTAGAAGCCGGAAATTTTCTTTGGAGGAGATAAAATACGCTACTAGCAACTTTGATGACAATTTTGTTATTGGAGCAGGAGGATTTGGTAACGTGTATAAAGGGTATTTGGAGAATGGTTCATACGCTGTAGCAATCAAGCGGTTGAATCACTCCTCACGGCAAGGGGAACATGAGTTTCAAACGGAGATCAAGATGTTATCAAATTTGCGCCACCTCCATCTTGTACCATTAATCGGATACTGTGATGATGGTGACGAGATGATACTGGTTTATGATTATATGGTCAACGGAACCCTCCGTAGTCATCTTTACAGGGAAAATGATCCCCCATTGTCGTGGAAGCAAAGGCTACAAATTTGCATCGGTGCAGCGAAAGGGCTGCATTATCTCCATGCAGGTGCAGAGCGCGTGATAATTCATCGTGACGTCAAGTCAACTAATATTTTGTTGGACGAAAGAATGGTTGCCAAGGTGTCAGATTTCGGTTTGTCTAAAATGGGTCCCAGTGACACATCAGTCACACACGTCAGCACAGTAGTGAAGGGAACTTTTGGGTACTTGGATCCAGAATATTATCGACGCCACCAATTAACTATTAAATCAGATGTTTATTCATTTGGAGTGGTGTTGTTCGAAGTGTTGTGTGCTAGGCCAGTGATTATGCAGCAGATACCAAAGGAGCAAGTGAATTTAGCCGAATGGGCGCGAAATTGTTACAAGAAAGGTATCCTTGCTGAAATAGTGGATAAAAATTTAATGGGTGAGATTGCAGTAGAGAGTTTGAACAAGTTTGGAGAGGTAGCATGTAGTTGTCTAAGTAACCAAGGGGTTGATAGGCCTAGCATGAGTGATGTTGTATGGAGCCTTGAATTTGCATTGCAGCTTCAGGGGACCTACGAAAAGTTGGACCAAAAGATGCACCCAGGTTCAGATGATCCAACTGTCGGACTTCTCAATGGAGCCAAAGACGACTTAGCCAAGAACTACGACGACTTAGGCAAGAACTACGACGACTTGTTCTCAACCACAACTGTCGCGAAAGCTAGTGAAACCTCAGCTACAACTAGCAATAGTGATGTGAAGTCCGGAAGTGTTTTTTCTGAAATTCTAAACCCGAATGCACGGTAAGGTTGATAATATGGACAAAAGACAACTGGTGAAAGAAATAAGAGGTAACCTATTGGTGGGCATTAAGATATGACAAGAGAGAATCTTTCATAGGGAAGAAGATTGAGCAGAAGATTACAAATGAAACAATGAGAAAGGTGCAAAAAACCAAAAGGCTAGGAAATTTAAGGCATTGGTTTTAAATCAGTCTTGTTTCTTTGTTAGCTGATAAGTAGAGACCATTGCTTGGACAAGCTAAAACCTTGCATCCTTTCATGGGTCCTAGCTTAATAGCACTACTTCTGTAATAATAGAATGATACTTGTACTTTTCTGTTCAAGCCACCAAGTCTTACTTTTTCGTTAGCACTACTTCTGTAATAATAGAATGATACTAGTACTTTTCTGTTCAAGCCACCAAGTCTTACTTTTTCGTTCTTATTGAATAATATCTGTATACTCTAGTTTTCTATTTTTTTTTCTTTTGGAATAGCAAATTGCCCACGACATTAAACAATATTTGTCTCTATGCAACTGTTTAAATCAATAACTATTTGCATTTAGCAAAAAGAAAAGACTATATATTTAATTAATTTTGTGTTTCTTATAAATTATGGAATCAATATTCAACTATTAATGAGCCAAGACAAGGGAACATATATATACAGTTATATTAATATGTACACAAGAGCAGTAACAATATTAAGTTAGAGCAAGTTTAATACTAAACATTAGACAGTTATAGTTATTGTTATCAAAAAAAGTAATTTTTGTTGTTGAAATAATATCAAAATATAAATTGTATTTACAGTCAACAAGTTTCAAACTCAACTAATATTTTTTTCAGTTTTTTACTTTAATTTCTATATATTTAATGATGTAATAAAAATAATTATAACCATTTTCTATTTTAAATATACAATCAAATATTTTCTGATTTTGGTGGGACTGTGGCCTGTGCACAGGATTCTCTCTTATACTCCCTCCGTCCCCCTGAGTAGTATATATTGGGGGACGGGGGCTCGGAACGCATTTTAACGCTTATTTATAACATAGCTACATAAATAATTTTAAATTTTTCTTTTTCTAAATAAAAGTATAACACTTGAAGTTTAATTCAGAAAAAAAAATTAAAAATGAATTACGAAAGTATACTTTATATTCACTTTAAAATGCGTGTCGAACTTTAAAAAAATTATGTATACAATTCAGAGGGACAAAGGGAGTATATGTTTTTCTCAACACGGAACGACTATAGCCGATATACCCAAGTCCAACACTGATACTAAGGGTCTGTTTGACAAATTTTATAAGTTAATCTAATGACTTATAGTGTTTGTTGACTAATTTATAAATTGAATTTATAACTTATAAACTTATAATTTGAATGTTAATAATGACGTACATAAGTTAATCTAATGACTTATAGTGTTTGTTGACTAATTTATAAATTGGATTTATAACTTATAAACTTATAATTTGAATGTTAATAATGACGTACTTTTTCTCAACTCTTTCTGATTTTCACCATTTTTATTAACTTTAGTTTTAAAATATGTATTTTTCAATGTTAATCTAACTTAAAATTCAAGAATTAAGATAATTATATTTAAAAGTTACTTATTTTAGTTCATTTGAGTAAAAAAAAAATTGAATTATAAGTAAAATTATCCAAACACTTATATTACTTATAAATATGAATCTACATCTCACGTATAAATCACTTATTCATTATAAGTTATACTTATTTTAAGATTTAATATGCACTAAAGTATATAAAATTATTGTTAATACGAATGTATCTAGATATAGTTATATTTCACTCATCTAAATCTTTTTTTTTTTACAAACTCACCCGAAACTTTAAATATAATTACATTTGTCAGTATAATTTTGATATTCATTTCTCTTCATTTTCTCAACTTTCATATTCAAGGGACAATACAAGAACAGCTATACTTGATTTTATATTTGACATAAAATATAAGAGTTTGTTCACTTCCCCACTTTTCTGGAAAAGTTTTCTTTAAAAATTAGAAAATTACAAAGCACGTTCATGATACTTTTTTCTAAACTGAAAATTCAAAAAAAATGGAAAACAAAGTTTTCCACTCTTTTCTAAATTATAGCTCTAAAATTTGGAAAAGTTTGAAAAACTATTATCCTGGGGCAGTTTTTAAGTTATCTCGTACAAACATATGATCAGTTTTTCATTTCTAGAAAAATGAAAAACCCAGTAACATTATCGGACCTAATAGCTAGTACGTGATTACTGAAATACTCCCTCCGTCCCCCTGAGTTACGTACGTTTACTATTTACACGCATTTCGAAACGAAAAAAGTGGTAGCTAAAAGAAAATCCTCGCTTTATCTTGAATCTTTTTCGATCTTAGAGGGACTAGGAGCAGCTTCTGCTATCTTTTCTTCAATTTTTAGTATTTAGTAAAGAATTCCATGCATGCAGCTCTAACCAATGAAAGTGATGGGTGTCCATTAACGGCCATTCCTAGATCGGCTCCGACAACACAATACTGGGATCAGTATCGATAGGTTCGGATCTCCCTTCGCCAAAGAAAAGGCTAGTCTAGGTAGGTTCAACCACTTTCAATTAGACGAAAGAAGGAGATAATAAAATCTCGAAGATAAGGAAGCGAAAGTAGAAACCAAAGCAGATGATATTGAGGTTAAATTGTGGATCCAAAACCCAAACAACCCAAACAAATTACAGCTACCTAGTCCTTCTAGCCAAGATTGTAATGTTACAGATGAGTATCAATTTGGTGAAAGTACTCAACTTCTAGTCAATACCCAATGTGAATAACATGCAGAATAGGATGTAAACTCTTATTAACAATTATTAGAGTTGATGCAAATGATGGTATGTATCCAATAGCACGGGCTATTGTGGAAACTGAAAACATAGATGCCTAGAACTGGTTCTTGGAGTTCTCATTTCAGGATATTAAAATTAGCAATGACAGATATTGAACTTTTATTTCAAACAGACAAAAGGAACCCAAACTACACATCAGTCCATAAGGTCTTCCCCCCTGCCCAATTTCTACAAAAATATTGTGGGCTCATTTTTTTAGCTAAATTGGAAAAGAGATTTAAGGTTGATTTTGAAATTAGGTTAAAATTAACGGGCTGGGGCTGGGTTAAAACATATATAAATACACAACAAAAGAGACGTCGCAATGTAAAGTGTAAACTAACGAAATTGTGCTCACTGCCGTTAACTGAAAGCAGCTTGATTTGACGAAGCCCCTTCTTTACTTAAAAAACATTTAACTGGTTTACCTGGCGTTGGAGATGCTCTCAGCTTTTATTATCCGAAAGTAACTTTCCTATGGATAATTATGCTCTGGATTGCTTTTTCAGATGGAATTTGATATCGGCTATATATAATAGAATTGTTGGTAAGAGATATCAAATGCAATATGAAACGGTACGAGCTTTTACTCGAGCAAGTTCAATAATAATATAAAGATCAATAATTACATATTGTATTTAGGTCTATTAGAAAATGGTTTATGAGGGTCATTTAAATGGAAATGTATTGAAAATTATAACAAAACTGATCCATTAGAATCAATGGTGTACTCTGCTAGACTTGAATATAAAATAACGAAACGAGTACTATTTATTGTGCTAAATGGTTGGCTATAATGATTAGCTATCATCATTATATAAAATTTTAGCCAAGGGCTTTGATAAAACTGTGTACAATCTGTGGGAAGGTGGTTTCACTATTTTAAATTTACATGTTAGTGACCGAAGTATAAAAGTGATCATTACTCAAATGGGATTATGTATACTTATGATTATGTAGAATTATACCCAAGTAATTTCTTGGTCGGACAAATATAAAAACTAATTTTAATGGTCAGTGTGTTATGTTTTACCATTATGGGTAAAGAACAATCACAGGCGGGGTGGGGATTCAATATATTTCAAAGACAATTAGAGCAAGTTCAATAGATGCCTCAAATGGTGTCCTAAATCAAAATTTAGGGCAAATGAGTAAAAATAAAGCTCCAACACTGTCCTAACAGTGCCTTAAAATGCTAGGACATTTCCTATTTGCCATATTTTTAAGGCTGTCCTAGTCTAGCCTTATCTCACATTTAACAATAAAAAATTACTGTTCCCTCTTTTTCACATATTTTTTTTCCTTCCCTCCATAATTACATTTCAAATATATTATTATAATAATAGGGCATGAATTTAAGGCTTGTTATTGGAGTCCATGTATACAAATAATGTCCTAACATACTAAGACACAATATTTTATAATATTTATAGGGCATCTACTAAGACACTCTTGGACTTGCTCTTAGTTCTCCAAATTAAGGCAACTACTCTTTGAATCAAAAGGTGAAGGAACTGTATATAATTATAAGGCAATTAGTTCCTCAAGGCCTATACTCTTTAAATCAAAAGATGAGGCGGTAAATTCAGTTACAAAATAATGATTGATGATACCTGCAAATTAATAACCAACCAAGTATATCACACCGATGAAATTGGTCCTTCGTGAATAAACTGGAACGGATTGTCGCTTGTGCAGATTTCTAGAGAAATAACATACTCCAATATTGGGAGAAAAAATTGTTCAACCATCTCAATTATTCTATTCATTTTACTTCGCAAATGTTGGATTATGTAGGTCATTTGCATGAGCACTAAGAAACTGTATAGCTGTTCAATGATGATGAGTTGAATATTCTTGTGTGCATGAGCGTTCTGCAAAAAGAGAAGGCAAAATTTAGAGATAAAAAGCATTTAGTAATGAAACAAATGAATATAACCAACAAGCAATCAACTTTTTGATGAAATGCACATACAAGGACTAAACAGTCAAAAAGTGGAAAATGATAACCAGAATGAGTAGTATATATGATTTTCGTGCACTGCTTGAGTAAAACCGTATAATAGTTGCAAGTAAAGGAGTAGCTTGAAGGATGAGAGATTCAAATTCTGGTTAGCTCAACCAGTGCTTTGAAGTAAGAGAGCTATGGATATGATTGAATGGAGAGGCATGATAAGTATGTATATATTCATGTGAGCAGTCAGTACTAAGAATAGGTAATATCAACCATGACACATATAACATTGTTAAATGCAAACCCTCAAGGCAGAAGAGAAATAAGCGGTCCTACTTAAAAATTCATAGGCTAGTATCATCGACGTTCCCCATAATGACATGCTGAAAAACCTTGGACCTAGTCCTCTGTAAAGTCCTAGCCAACCATCATCTGCAATCAACTGTTTTACTACTTGTTTTGTCGTTGGTCTCTTTTTGTTGCCCATTACCTAAAATATGTGCACAAAAAAATCAAAAAAGAATGTACACAAGGACTTACAAATGTCAGTAAGAATGAAACCAGAAAACGATATATTGAGTTTGGTGGAAAAATGAGGTTCTGCCACACTTGGTGACATATTTCGAAATTTTAAAAGGATGCAACTATATTGCCAAGGCTTCGCAAGATATTGCTCAATGTAAAAATATATGGCATAGACAAACATCAACCAATGATTATTATACAATCAACAATATTTCCCTTAAGTTTGTTGTAGCTAACACTGATATACTTGAAACTCTGGTACATGACACAAGAAAATTAATTAATCTATGAAAGTTAAACCATCAAAACCATCCCGATTAGATCAGTGAGTGTTACATATTATTGCCCATTACACTCAAAGAGACAAACTACAAACGAATCAGCACCTCAGGAAGAATAGAATATAGACTTGTAAGCACCCAAGTTTTTTACTATAACAGCTCACGAATTTATTCAGACGGAAAAAAACTGTTTATGAAGTCAAATATACCTGCAAGCGAGTCTTGATAGTATCAAGCGGAGTTGTAATGCATGATGCTGTAGCCCCGGCAATAATCCCTCCGCCAGTTTGGACTAACATTATTTCCCACTGGCTAGGCGGTGTCCCATCACTCTCAATGCCATGGCCTAAAAACCTGCTAGGAATATTTCAGATAATTTTGCTGTCCAAAAACAAATAGCAGAGAAACGAGATTGGGGTTTTAATTACATCAAGAGAAGATGAAGCCTGCATTACCATTAAAAACTAGTTACAAAAATGACGAAAGGAAACAACAGCAAATTCTGTCTAGAATAATTATATATGCTTATGACTCTTCAAGGAAACATTTGCAGAAGCTCAAGTCAATAAACTATGCAATCCTGACTGAATTAATGCCACCATTATATACGTTCAAATCTGAAAATTGCACTGAGCCAGAAAATACTACCTTCCTCCCTCTTTTACAAGCTTGCAGTTTGGGGTTTTTCTCACAGACTTTAATTTTTTAGAACATGCAAGTTGTTGACATTGTAATCTTTTTACTTTAGATACACTAAACCATCAGCGGATAATATCTCGAAGACAACAAGTATGACCTACACAAGTACAAATGTAGTTTGGTATTTCTTACACATCACCCTATTCATACTTTAGTAATAACGAGCAAAGGTTAGTGCAAAGATCTAGCCCTGCCGCGGGCAACCTGATAATCTTGCTTCGGAGCTGGTTTAGCAGCCTACTGTATAAATGAATTTATTACAGATCCAGAGCACCAACACCAAATGACCAAATTTCATATTTTAATTCTTTCTTTTGGGCCTTCTGGCTCCCTAAAGTAGGGGAAAATAAAAAGAGGGAGAGTTCTCTTCTACCATACTTGAATATATGATAATAAGTACAAAGAAGCTCTCATAACACATTGACAGTTTAAACAGAACTAGATCTAACCTCCATATGGCACGTTGACTTGAACCATAGGTTGCCCACCATACAGCACTAGATGGGGAATAAGTCATAACAGAGAGGCCAAACCCTCTATACAATCCTCGAATGCCATCTGATCTAAGAACTTTACGAGCAACATCCAGGCCACCATTATAGCTTGCATGGCCTGAGTATCCCTGGACCATCAACTTTTGGCTAATCTGTTTAAAAATATGAATATTTAGCATATATAAGTCTAAAATTGTGCCAGGAAATTGCTAAAGGAACTAAGTATATATACTACTACTACGGTTACCTCCATCTCACTTCAGTTTCCAGTTTCCACATTACTATTTTCGTTTGTTATAATTATAAGGAGATAATATTTCCAGTAGAGAAATATTTATCCCACTGTACCTTGTGCAGCAATTGTTTCCCTCGTAACTAAATTTTTCGTGAATAATATTCCGCCACAGACCTCCTATTATGCCAACCAAAATTTGAATTTGGAAAGCAATAAGTTGTGATTTTGGGAAATGGTTTTACAATTAATACAGATATCTTGGAAACCCCAATATACCCCAATGCCATTGCTCTCATGCAGTGCTACATTAAGAAGTGTGTAAAATGCTATATCTAATTATCAGATTTTTTTGCATTTTTATACTTTAACAGTTTTTAGATGCTTACTCTAGCTAATTTTGTATTGTTATGGTGTAGGTTGATGGACTGGATTTTAAGAAGATAAATCTTAATTAAGCATGTACACATTGTCACAACTTACTATTTTGAGATAATGTAGAAGTATTTCCGCAGTAACGAGTGGTTACACCTTATTGTTTTGATACATATTTAGGTTGTTTAAATTCACATAAAGAGGACTATTTAGGTTCGTCTAATCTATCCACATTCGACCCAATTATTTAGGTTCATCTAACATTGCCAGTTGCTAAAATTAAAATAAAAAATAATAATTTAGCAAAAATAAATAAAAACAATAATAAGATGTTGTGGATGGGAATCCAACACTTAGCATGTGGTATGCAAAAAAGATTCTCTAGTAACATATAATTTGTCGCATATTCAACACACAAAAAAAAAAGACTCAACCATGTGAACCTGTCACAGCCGTTCAAGGAGAAACTTATAGTTTCCTAGAGATAAAAAAAAAAAAAAAAAAAAAAAAAAAAAAA
>PHNY01062252.1:6485-20135 GCA_003724115.2 Anethum foeniculum
ATTTTGATATATTCAAAATAATGGAATATCTCTTTTTTAAAATATAAGTAGATTTGATATTTTAAAATGATTTTGCTAGTTTGACTCTTTGACTTGTGAATGGATCAATTAAATTCATGTCCTAGTGGAGAGGATCTATGTGTAATTAAATTTTATGTTTAATCGTACAAATACCAAAATAAATATTATATCGAAGATATCCTTTCAGAATATATAGTTAGGGCCGCTGCGCAGCGCGGCTATGTCGACTAGTACTTATATAAAGGAGAAGACAGGAGTGTTTATGTGGCGCCTCTCAAATCGTCTCATTCTATTTTTCTATTTTTCTCAATTTTTTGAATTAATAAATAACAAAATTTTAATTACCTTATATTCTCCTAAACTTTCCTCTTAACTCAAATTACCTTCTTATTATATTATTCTATAATTTTTCAAACTTTATTTTCAAGTCAAAAGTTAATTACTTTATTTTCTCTTAAACTTTCACTTTTAACTCCTTATTTTCTCTTAAAGAGAAAATTTGAATTACCTTATATTCTCCTAAACTTTACTCTTAACTCAAATTATCTTCTTATTATATTATTTTATAATTTTTCAAACTTTATTTTCAAGTCAAAAGTTAATTATTTTATTTTCTCTTAAAATTTCACTTTTAAGTCTTTATTTTCTCTTAAACTTTCTCCTTAACTCATACCATGTTATAATTTTCCTAAAATTTCTCTATCAGATTATTATTCGCTAAACTTTCTTTTCAAGTCAAAGTTCTTATCTTAATACTCTCCTAAATTTCAAGTCCTAAGATATAGTTTAAAAAGAAATTTAATAATCTTATATACACATAAGTGTAAATCGTTTGACTTGAAAAAAAAAAAGACAAATTATTAGCTAAATTTTTCATTAGCGCTTGTATTTCAAACTTTATTTTGCATGTTACGATAGTTTTGTCACTATTTGTTTTGTTAAGCCTTTAAATGTATGTTATTATTTGATTAATTTTATAATTTTAGAATCCTTGATTAATTTTATGATTTTTTCAAATGTAGCCTTTTGTCCAGGAAGAATGGAGGATGTTGTGGATCGATTAGTTTTAGAGGTTCATTTTATTATTGAGGCTATTTAATTATAAAGGTAATATTTGATATTTAAATTTAAGTAATTTATGTTTGTTACTTCCATTAACATTTGTGTATCAAACTTTATTTTGCATATAATGGTAGTTTTGTCACTATTTGTTTTGTTAAGCTTTTAAGTATATGTTTTTGTTTGATTGGTTTTTATAAATTTAGAATGCTCGATTGATTTTATGATTTTAGACGCAACATTTTATCAGGGAAGAAGAATGTTATGGATCAGTTAGTTTTAGAGTCAATTAATATTATGATTTTAGAACACAGCCTTTTGTCGGGAAGAATGGAAGATGCTATGGATCAGTTAGTTTTAGATGTTCGTTTCATAATTAAGGTTACTGGCTTATTGCCCGTGCAATGCACAGGTTGTAATATTTTCTTTATTTGTGTATTTTTTTTTATAATTATAATAATATATTTAAAAAATTCAGAACAATGTAATATTTCATAGAAGTTGTAAGAACACAAACTGTATAAAAGAATCATGTGAAGAGAACATAATATTAAGTAATAAATCAAGACACGACTAAGAATTTCTTTTCGCCTTCATCAAAATTTCATACATTAAATGTATTTTTTTGCGAGATTAGTCTCAAAGTTTACCCCAAACTTTTGATCAAAGTACTTCTTTATATATTGGAAATTAATAAATAAAATATTAGATTTTATATAATGTACTTAAATCTACTAATATATATATTATATGTTAATTTATTGTTGAAAGTTAAATAATACATTATGAGTATTAGCTATTAAATATGTTAATAATAAAATTTAAAGGTTATAAATAATAAATTTAAATATGTAAGAGAGAATCGGTTGTAAAAATTTTTATCGGGTTTCGTTTGATTTATTTTGACTCTATTTTTGAGTTCTAGAAATTAGATTTTGACGATTTTACAACCTAGACGAAACTCATTTTGATCAAAGTGTTTCTTTATATATTTGAAACTAATAAATAAAATATTAGATTTTATATAATTGACTTAAGTCTACTTTTATATATATATATATATATATATATATATATATTAAATTATCATTGAAAGTTAAATAATACATTATGAGTATTAGATATTAAATATATTATTAATAAAATTTAAAGGTTATAAATAATAAATTTAAATATGTTATTAGAGAGAATCGGTTGTAAAAAATTTTATCGGGTTTCGTTTGATTTATTTTGACTCTATCTTTGAGTTCTAGAAATTAGATTTTGACGATTTTACAACTGACACGAAACTCACGAAATATTCTTTAATTCAGTGATGATTTAAAAATCTTTAATTCAGTGATGATTTAATTCACGAATTTTGTATTGAGTACTCTATTCAATTTAGGATACCAACTTAACCAGTGTATTCAATTTAGAAAACCTACTTAGTTTTGGTTTAGATTATAAAAATAGAATATTCCCCTATTTTAGATCTACCGACTATCTGTTTAATTCAAAATCCAACGATCCTTATTACATTGTAGTACATGACCAAATATTTGGATAAGATCCCTCTTATGCATGTTATATTATAAGGATATAAT
The DNA here is from genome assembly GCA_003724115.2 of Anethum foeniculum. Taxonomy (NCBI): domain Eukaryota; kingdom Viridiplantae; phylum Streptophyta; class Magnoliopsida; order Apiales; family Apiaceae; genus Anethum; species Anethum foeniculum. Next base: position 9,152 of record PHNY01062252.1, read on the forward strand.
TTGGTTATAAAAGTTATTATTTGATATTTAAATTTGAGTTATTTATGTTTATTATTTTATATTAAATATAGTCAAAAGATATATTAAAAAGTTATTGTATCGTTATATTTAATAATTTTTTAAAAATATTACTATATTGTCGGGGCGAAGCGCGGCTTATTGTCCTAATTCTATTTAATAAAATAAAATCAATACTACAATTACTAATAACTCCTATTTTAATCATAATTAGTATATATAAACCAATTACCCTTTCCAACAAAAATATATTACCTCTTTTATTTTTCCCAACTAAAATATCTAATTTTTCAAAAAAATCATGGGTACATTAATTTAATAAAATAAAATATTATAATTATTAAGAACTAAGCAGTCAATTTTTTTCAGCTAAAACCCATTATCTTTTCTATTTTAAATAATAGATTTGCTACTTTTTCGAAATAATACAAGGAATTCTATTCTTTTCCACTTTAAATTAAATTAAAAAATTATGTAATAATGAAGAACGGCCGTGCGTACACGTGTTATAAGCTACTTATATATAGATGCAAAATTGCCAATGTGTAATAATGTAGTGCCTGCTTAACTTCATCAAAAGTCGAATCTACAGATAATTGCAGTACCCGGTAACAAATCCATGAATGGACCAGTTACCGTAGCAAGTACCATTTGCTATATATTAATTTGATGCAAAAGTTCAACACGAAGGGCAGCTGTATAATCTAAATCGATGATTGATTAATGACTATAACAAACATAATTCTGTCATCTTTAGCATTAAATCGTTTATCTTATTAATTTATCATTAGTCAATAAGGTCAAAGCCTCTGTGCTCTACTTCTCATCTTCATATTACATTGAACACAATCCATTTGTTTTTATTAAAATTTAGCAAATTCCCTTTGCAAATTGCATCTGAATGTTTAAAATTACTTGCTGGCTTATCCATATCCGTCTAAGGTTGTGAGCTGGCCCCTGTATTATTCATTATCCGAATAAGTAATATCTTCAATGTACAAAAGCATGCAATCACACTCATATAAACTGATATGGCTAGTTTACAAAGTACAATGGTAGCAAACTGGATATCTCACCACAAGCAATAATATGAAGAAGGAAAAAAAGAGAAGTTTCTGTGTGTGGGTGAATGGGTTGGAGTGGCCAGCAGCATGTGAAACCTTAAAAGATAAGCAGGTAGTGATCAACTAGAATAATTGTTCAAGAGCCAAAGACAAACATATTACCACATAGCTTATCTTACTTGCATCCAAAGGGAAGAGATCAATGTGGCGAAACAGGCAATGGTATTTGTTGTGTTATACCTTTATCCACTCTAGGCATGGGCACAAACCCCAGCAGAACCTGGCAGGATAGTAGTCTTTTAGGTACACCTCCCTGCTAAAACCTATTATGTAGAAACTGAATGATCTGTTGTGGTCCTTCATGGTAACACGTGTAACTGGGATGACAGAAATGGCATGTCTCTCGCATATGATACGTGCAGTGGGAGCTACTGGGGCTCTGTCTGCAATCACCTCAGAAGAGAATTTGTTGAGGAAGTAAGAATCGGCAAAGAATGCAGGTGTACATTGGTAGGCTTGAGTGTTGCACAATTGCACTCCTCTGGCTCTGTGAAAGACCTCATCTGGCACAGAGGCAGCTCCACTTGTTGCACTTACCTTTCTGGTAGATGCAGTTTTCCTAAAAATGCAAAAGTATATATTTTATATAACTTATTGATGGTCACTGGAAATTAAGAAATATACCACAAATTAAGATGCTTTTACTATTACAACAGGTTCGTTAACAAGTATTGTTTTACTTGGTTCAGCCTTCAATCAACCACACTAGTGCTAGGTAGAATTTACTTGGATCAATACTTACCTACCACAGCCATTACATATCTTGAACTTAGCATCATATCTAAAATTAGAACCACGTGCGATGAGGCAATTAATCCTCTAAATTTACATGGAAGGAAGAACACAAAACAACCTTTTTAATTAAGGGAAATTCTCAATGGTACCCTTCTACTTGAGACTTTTTCGAATTGTGCCTTTTTATTTCTGACTTACGAGTGGTACCCTTGTACTATAAGTTTCACGTATACGATGTCATTCCGTTAACCAAACGTTAAAAAAATGTTAAAATTTAGGTAAATAACTTCATTAGCCATTTAAATTCATACTTTTCACATTTTCAACACCCGTAACCATCCCCGTAACCATCTATTACAATTAGAAACATTATCATCAAAAATATTTGAACAAAATATAATTCGAAACTTCAAAAAGTATTCGAAAATATTTTCTTCAAAATAGCACTGTCCTATTAACTTTTCCCATTGCTTTTTTGACTTCTACTTGTAGTACCCTTAAATTTTAACATTTGGGTAATGGAATGGTATGATATGTAGAAACCTGAAATACAAGCGTACCACTCGTAAATCTGAAACAAAATGGCACCACTTAGAAAAGCCAAAAACAGAAAGGCACCATTGAGAATTTCCCTTTAATTAACCACTAATTATATTAATTAGTAGAACAAGAGTATGCGAGCCTTTCTATTAAGGGAGTAATCCTTGAGCCTAGTGAGGCAGAAGGAAGACTACTACTCAATATTAAAGTAGGTGCATCACTATATATGTCGTCACCCTATAAAAGTAGTGTCAATGCTTCCCAAGGTTTCAGATGTAACATCCAATGAATTTTTTCTTTGCAGTCAGGTGACTCAAGGTGTTCTAATATTAAAAATTTTATAGGTTGGTTACTTGTGAAGAGAAGAGATCAAATTATTAACAGTCTTGCTGTTTCTAGCGTCACATGATAATGTTAACATTCAGATGGTATACTTACCATTTAACAACAGCTAATTTGCGTGTCAAAATATATCCACTGCCACTGCATGTTCCACATTTAACTAACCCACCAGATCTGCAAGTAACACAAGGAATCTGTCCCTTGCCTTCACATTTTATACATCTGCAGTAATCGATAACTTATGAGAGAATAGATGTGCTTTCATTTTTATAAGAGAGAGCAACATTATTGACACCAATGAGTTCACCAACTCTGACCAAAACTTATGAAAAAAGTGGAACATCGTGTGCAAATCAGTTATTTTATAGTGTATACACAGATGAACTGTCCCTTGCCATTATATATTTATACATCTGAACCAATAACTTTATGTACCCACTCCCTTCACAGAATGTTGAGGGTAAAACCTTGTCAAACACAAAGTGGACGGTGTGTGTGTTTAATTAGCTATACATTTATTTTATCAGAGAACACCTATGCATTCCATTTGTATAATAGAAATCATTGTTAGTAATACCAACTAGTTAACCAAATAAATAAACAAAAAATATGCTAGAAAGTAGAGCATTCTGTCTAGCAATATATTTATCTCGTTTTTCATTATATATAATTATAAATTTCAATTACTAAATCAAAAAACAAAATTACACAAATTTTTATTAAAAAAATTATTGAAAAATAATGAAATAGCTAAAATTGATTCTTTAGTATAATCACATTTACCCAAAATGATTCAAGTTTTAAGTGTTAAACTTCTCTTAAATTTGATATATGACTAGTATTCTATATTAAAATCAAATTTCATGTTTCGTGAAACAAAAATTACATATGAAATTTTATAATTGAAATCAATAGTTCTCCCTGTCCCTGGGACTCCATGTAAAAAGGTAGATACATATATCACATGCTTCCAATCATATGTTTAAAAAACACCAAACATATCTTTTGAAGACCTTAAACCCCAAAACTCAAATAACATTCCAGTCAATACACACTCATGCGTCTGAAATAGGTTTAGCAACCCACAAGAGTAGGGCCACGGCCGTAATGAACTGATGAAGAGCGAGCTTAAGAATTTCTGGAATGATTGATTATATTATGCATAGATCATATTATGCTTTGTTCCTCTACATACAATTTTCAAATGTGATTATTCCATTGAATATTAAAAAAAAAAAATTATCACATGAATTATTACATAGTAGCAAGGTAAAAAAAATAAACATCCTGTATCTAGTAATCCGAAGATAAACACCTGACCTCAGCTATAATTTATATAATGGAACATTATTGCCTAAAAAATTGAAGCACACACAGGATCCGTCATCTGACATAAAAGAAAAAGTTAAAAACAAATCAGTGATGTTATGTGGAATGCCGCTGTCTGAGTTTTTTATCTTTTATTTTAAGCAACTGTCCGTCTCCCATCTACAGTGAGGCTTATACCAAGTTCTATGGTGTACATACATATAATATTGGCACACAGTGCAAGAGACCAGATGTGGAATAAGGATCACTTGATCCAAAGTGTTATTTTTGGCAGTTCTATTTTTAACACGAGTTGATAATTGTCCAGAAATCTAAATTGTAAATTTCAAAATAACAAAGTAGCGAACAACTTACATTGTGTCAGACCCGTCTCTATGAGCAATCAGACCTCTTCCATGACAACTGAGGCACTTAGTCATTTTATGTTCTTCATCTGCATTGCAACTTGGGCAAACAAGATCGCCTCGACCACCACAATCTGCACAAGTAAGGCTTCATCAGGAATGGCTTTAAGAACACAAATGATAAATTAAGACAACCCAAGGAGTTAAAAGTGACAGTGTCATAATCCGGAAGCATTATAGTGGGTGGACTGTAAGATAGTCAGAAACAATAGAGACTTAACAGTGAAAACATATATTTTGCAACATATATTCATCTAATCACTCGAGAAATTCACAAGCCTAAACATGACGATTATTACCTGAACATTTCACAATGGACTCAGAGTGAGGAATATGGGTGCGCGACTCTTTGTAAGGTGTGAATAGAACAGGAAATTCAGACCTTAAATCCAATTCCCAGAGTCCAAGTTCTGGTTCCTTGTCCCTTTGAAATTTATTGCCACTAAGATATGCCTCACTTTCTGTTACTGTTTCTCTTTCCTCTACAAATGTCTCTAGAGTTCCAATGTAAACATTGCAGTCTTCCACGGCTTGGATCTTCCATGCCCGAGCTGGTCTACTCCCCCAACAGCAACGGTGACCAACATGATCAATGAGTAATTCACGTATTTCTACTTCATCCAGCGTTTGCCTGCACAGACGATTATTAAATCAATGTACTGCTAAAGAAAACAATGTTTAGCAAATGCATCTGCAATGCTAGTGATACGTTAACAAATTGACTCAATATCAGACAAATGTAGGATGTGCACATCACGGAACTACATATTCATAGTTGAACATGCTATTTCACTAGTTAAGTTATGCCATTTTTTAGTTTATACTCCAGAAGCTGCTGTCCTGGGAAAAATGTTATAGTTTTGTATGATGATGCTAATCAGTCTAAATCTGCCTACTTTTTTGATTAAAGGTCCCCACATGACCTCTGACCTCCGCTCATATTCCTTCTCATAGAACTACAAAACAAGGTACATGCAACTCACAACAAGAAATTTAGCAGGAAAAAAAAAAAAAAAAAAAAACAACTCACAACAAGAAATTTCATGTGCAATAGAACTACGAAGGTGGATTGGGTGTACTCTGCAAACAGTTACAAGAAATCAACACTTCACTAACAAGAGATTCTTGACCAATAATCTAAAGTGAGCTGCATTCGTAATTTACGAATAAGAATTCAATAGATTCAATTGCTTGCTCAACATGAAGAAAATATTATTCGGTGTTCAACCTTACCTTTGAAATTCACTAGTGGTGCCATAAGCTCCTCCATATGATCCTTGATAAGCAATAGCTTGGTCTGAAAATTATGAATCGCGATGTTAACAGCTTAATGATGTATATATTCTGACCCATATATAGCATCATCTACTAATGCAGAGCATGGAATCAGTTGTAATTTAATGTTAATATTTAGGAATAGACTTAATTGTAATTTACTTAGGAATATATATATATATATATAACTCACCGATTGACCGGAAAAATCAATTTATAAATGGAGGGATTCTATGAGATTCTGTGTAGAATGGTGTATTTTAATTATGTGTGGTGCCTATAGGGGCCATTAGATTACATGTATCTAAGGGCTTAGATTAGTTTCCAGTTTTCATTTTAAGTGTTGTTTCTATTTGACCCCTAGCCTATATATATCATGATCTAATAGAAACTAGCTTATAATGGAAACTAGAAATTTAAATAATTTTTTTTCAAATTGCATCGAAATATAGCACATATGGTATGCAAATTGATCGTTGGGAGATGGAGAAAAATACTGAATTTAGATTTCATAAAAAGCTCACATATTGACGGGAAAAATCAAATTATAAACAGAGGGGATTCTATGTGGAATGGTGTATTTTAATTCTGTGTGATGTCTATACAGGTGCCATTAGATTAGATGATCTAAGGGCTTAGATTAGTTCCCAGTTTTCATTTAAGTAATATATAAATATATACACACACTAGTAATTTCTTACAACGTTTAAATAGAATATATAAATAGTAAATTAGGAATATTCTAGATAAGTGTTGATACTATATAAATGATAAATTTAACTCCATTATTGGTAGCGGGTCACAATAAATGATTAACAGAGACTCATCGAGTCATCAATCCTTAAGCCCAACAAATCTAATATAATGGAAAAAATAATAAATAAATAAACTTACCATCTACGGGTGTCTTGCTCCTACAGAAAAGGAGTATTGCCCAACAAGAACTACGTGGGTTTGATTCCTTTATAAGTATACGTAGGCACCTTGATAAAAGAGGCGAAATTCTATTATCTCTAAGAATAAAATATCTCAACCAAAAACCCTTCTTTTCCTACAAAATATCTAAAAAAATTTATATCTCTATACGACTATCCGATTATAAATCTGAATTTGATGTTTTTGTCCGTGACAAAAATTGGCATGAACAATAAGGTTAGAGAATAGAAAAAGATTTGTTCCCCTCATTATTAGGATTTTACTTGTTTGTTAAGCATTAGGGTTGAGCTGTAATTTTTCTTATAATTGGTAGAATACTGGAATAAAGAATTGTTTTCTCTCGTTATGGACTGTGATTTATACGAATCATTATCTTCCACGATTACGAAATCCTCTTCCAAGAAATCCTAGGGGTAGTGGTTCTTTTGTAGTTGGATGACCTTAGAGCTTGTGAATTTAATGCAATTAATTCAACGAATTCTATCTCTTTATAATTTTCTTTATCATTTTTCTTCATGTCCTGCACCACTTATTAATTGCCTATGTTTACTATCCATATATATACACAAAAACACACACACATACGAAAGCTACTACCATGAGTAATCATATATTGTCAACATGCATGATTTTGAAAATTTAAAGCTATCCCTATAATAACAAAGGAAAAGTATTGAGAAACAGATGAGTTCGATAATTAAATCTATCTCTATATATGTAAGTGTGTGTGTCACGAACCTGTAAGGCTCTATATAATGAGTCCGGGAAACTGGTGTATGCAAGATTTTGATTCATAAACCTCAGCTTGGGATGGGAGTGGAGGAGGGTGGCTAATAAACAGAACTATGTCTGAATTTCAGATGAAAAAGTTATGGATTAAATAAAGGGATATTCTCAATAGTACCATTGTGGTATTGACTTTTTCGAGTGGTACCCTCGCATATTTTTGACTTACTCATGATGCACCTAAATTTAATTTGTCTATCTTATACACTCATAGTTAGTTAAAGTAAAAAATTCCTTATAACTATTATTAAATATTTTGAAATAAACATTAAGAAATTTAATTTGATCTTCTTCCTCTTCTCAAATAACAAGAATTTGGTATATTTATCTTCAGTTGTCTAATCTTCACTGTCTTCTCTCAATGGTACCACTAGTACCATTCGTAAAAGCCAATACCATTGAAAATGGTACCAATAATAAAAGTCAAAATCACGATGGTACCATTACGGTTATCCCTTAAATATATAAAAATCAGCAACAATCATACGGCTTTGTCCATCAGGTCGACTCTTGTAAATGAACACACTTCCTAACAACGTAGAATTCTACATGTGGATACTTGAAAAGCAAAAGTTTTCATAAAGGTTGCCACTTTCTTGAGATTTCAGTAAAGAAGTTACAAAAATTTAGTGGCTACTTTGTATTCATTTTATCAACATTCCTTGTTTTTGACCAACCGAACTTATAATGATACATACAGTACAAATAATCACACCATACAGATATAAATATAATATGTAGAGTAGCTTGGCGGGTATAATACCATTAGGATACGGGTCAGGAGAGCTGATGAGGGGAGCGTGAAGAGACGGAGGATAAAGATGAGAGACGGAGGCAGCTGATCGAATGTCATCAACACTGACTTGAGTTTCAGCCAAGGAAGAAGTAGGAAGTACAGAACCTGACCTCCCAACATGCTGATATGAACTCCAATTCTCACTCTCTCCTCCCCCTTTGACACCAAACATCACACAAGAATATAAATAAATAAATTTAATTAAAAAAAAAACAAAGAAACAATCCAAACACGGGCTTAGTAATTCAAAAAGCAATGATATGTACACAATCAAGACTGAAAACAGTGCTTTTACAAAAAGTGAAACACTTGCATATAAAAATCCAATGATGAAATAGCAACTTTAACAAAATGAAGAAACATAAGTGTGAATTTACCAGAGATGAGAGGCTCCTCCATTTGGGTTTGCTGCTTCATCTAGGCAATCACAAGAATATATAAATGATTGAAATTATACATACAAAATTATCAATTTTACTTGGTGTAGAAGGAAATTCAGCAGACAGAGTGTGGATTCGATTATATATTGTAAACTTCCACCGACTGCTTCCTAGGATATGGACAATTAGGCTGTAATTTCTTGTGAGCTTCCTCCCCTTTTCTTATGTCTCCACTATTTGTCTTAATTTTATATTTTATTACAAAAATAATTTATCATTTTTACTCTTATTTATTTGTCATTAACTCATTATATTACTTTTTCACTTTTTTATGCAAAAATGCCGGTCTTCAATTTTTTTTTATAATAATCTACTTCTCCTAAAAAAATTTGGTTTGTGTTATATAATTGCAGATTCGGTTATTTAATATATTTTGTTTCAGCGGTCAATTAATTTATTATATGATTGTATTGCTCAAATCAGTATAGTACGATCAATGAATTGATTATCTCGCAAATAATTATTATATTTTGCTTTTAATCTAATCAGCTTAATTAAATTATATTAAACAAAAAATTTCGAAGAAAGGAATAAAATATTATTAAAAATTATTAATATTTCTCATTTTCTAAGTTACGTTGAATTAAAAAAAGTTCTACAAAGCCTAAATTTTTTTAAAATATAAATTTGCATATCGATGTATCAATTAAGGAATTAAGGATAATTCATAAAAATTAATTTATTTTAAAAATTGAATTCATGACATACTTACTCTTTAAAAAATAATCACATATAAATCAAATTTTGTAAGTAGAAGAAATTTTAAGATGATATATATACACATATACAGGGGGCTAATTCAATAGACACCCCTTTATAATGAAAACTAAAAACTAAAAACTAAAATAACTTTTTTTCTAAATCGCGTCGAAATATATCACATATGATATGCAAATTGATTGTTGCGAGATTGAGAAAAATACAGTGAAGTCGAATTTTAAAAAAAAGTTTACTAATTGACGGGAAAAATCAAATTAAAAACGGAGGGGAAAAGCTGAGATGCTATGCGGGTGTGTGCCTGTGTGGTGCCTATAGGGGGCCATTAGATTAGATAGATCTAAGGACTGAGATATTAGTTTCTAGTTTTAATTTTTAATTCTAGTTTACATTTGATCCAATATATATAAACACACACACACTTTTGTTCAAATAGAAATAATGCTTAAAATGAAAACTAGAAACTACTCTAAATTCTTAGATCTATCTAATCTAATGGCACCACAGAATTAAAATACACAAATCACAGCTTTTCCCCTCCATTTTTAATTTGATTTTTCCCGTCAATTGATGAATTTCTTTTAAAATCCGACTTCACTATATTTTTCTCCATCTCCCAACGATCGATTTGCATACCATATGTGCTATATTTTGACGGGATTTAAGAATTTTTTATTTTCGTTTCTAATTTTCATTATAAGGGAGTTTCTAGTGGAATAAAACTATATATATATATATATATATATATATATATATATAGTTGAGTTATGTGGAGACCGGTATTATTTGGAGACTCTGGAGACATATCTAACCAGCGTTAGATTATATAAGATCGTGCGGTACATATGAAAACTGACAGACACCTTTGTTTTAACCTAAAGGTGCAGTACTTTTTAACCTAAATTAGTGACATGCAGAACAAACATTATGTAAAAATATAATTCAAAAAAATAAAGTGCAGTACATACCATACAAATTTTTTATCACAGAATTATGCAGCATGTATGCAAATTTAATGCAGAACCTAACCTAATAAAAATGTTTTGCAATTTTATGATATAGATTACGTAAAAGAAAAGTTTTTCATAATTACATATTTCATTTTTAACAGAAATTATATTTTTGATGTATTTAACTAAAATAGAACATTAAAAAAAATGCAAAATTGACAAAAAAGTGGAGTTCATAATTTTATTTAGGGACTAAATACTCTTAACAAAGATAAATAATTTTTGATTTTTGAAATATAATATATGTACTAAAACAAATAAATTAAAACTAAACAAAAATTCACAAAAATAAAATGAAAGTAGCAGTATGATGAGATTTAAAATTCAACGTGTTTAAACATATTGTTGTTGCACACAACTAAGTTACGAAAAGAAAATAAAAAAAATAGATGATATAGTGAAAGTAACCGTTTGATAATATATAAATGGACGGTAAAGATATATGGTCTCCAGGTCTCCACTTAAAGAACGGACTCCACTGAACTTTTCTATATATATATATATATATATATATATATATATATATATATAT
>PHNY01062275.1:0-10583 GCA_003724115.2 Anethum foeniculum
TATATATATTACCAGTAGTAACAAGCCATTCTGACTACCCATCAATCCAGCTGAATTAACGTCAACTGTTGTTGCCCTCGAAACAATATTAGGAATAACCTCCATTCACTTGTTCTTCAAGTACGAATATATTCACCACCCTATGTCAAAATATTACACAACATGTTAGTGTTTAAGTGTTGACCAAATTTAGTAATAGAAAGAATGCGAAAACTAACTGCATCCATAAATATATCAACTAAATCCAAATAACTATCGATGATCACAACACTTGAATCTTTTGATGACTCAATATGAACTTTAGAACTTCTATCAGCTCCTGGAATGATGCTCTCATAAACATCTGGATTTAAATTTCGCGTCCATCAGTTGATGATCTTATCCAGAAAGGTGAATTGCTTAATAAAAGCTTGATCACTTCTTCCATAGCATTACGAGAAACGTCAACAATGAGAGGTTTCTCCATATTTATAAAGCTAATTCTCCTCAATGGCAGATTTTAATAGGTCAAGGAACTTCTAGAAAGAAGATCAAGATTATGCGATGATAAATCCAATGATGATAATTGGAGTGGTTGTCCCGGAGGGAGTGGTGAAAGAGGCATTCCCATGTACTTGGCAACTATATTGTTCTTAAGTCTTTTAAGTTGCAGTTCATAATAAATCACATTCCGAACTCCCATGTGCTAATTAAAAAAGGACATTTAACATGACTGAATTTAACTAAATAACTAAATAACTACAGAGCATGATATTAAGTTTAACTAAATTGCATAGATAGCGGCAAAGATTACAGCTCCAATGATGCAAACCTCTTCTCTCAACTGACCATTCTCTTCCCGTAACTTTTGTTCTTTCAAGTAGGTATCTTCATCAAACTGATCCGGACCTCTACAAGATGCGCACACAACATTCTTAAGCGCCTCTATGATGGCGATATTTTCATATCGCATCTTCTCATTTTGGGCGCGAAGAATAGAGGTGTCCGCTTTTTCATGTTGTTCCTAAAACATTTAAATCAGCACCAAACAAAATCAAGAAATAACAAAGACATGAAGAAATAAATAAAAATGAACCTTTAATTGTGTCCTTTTTTTAAACCAAAATTTTATTTGGCTAGGAGACAGTCCCAACTCTTTACTTAGTTCTATCCTCGTTTTGTCATCTGGATGGGGACATTCACTAATAAACAGACTCATCACCTTACAACCGAACCTAACATATACCATATACCTACCAGTAGACAAAGGGCCTCTCGAAGTAAGATGTAAACAATACCTTACCTCTACAGCTCTACCTGGATTAAACATGATATAATAAAATAGTCCAAAACTACGTACACAAATTTTATTTCAAGAAATTAACAACATTGAATCCTAAAAACTCAATATTTTCATATTCCTAACAAAAGTGTAGATTCACAACAAGTTTTTCGTCAAGAAATTATGAGAGAATAGAGAATATGAGAAAGCTTAATTGTATATGCAGAATATGAGTTACAATATATAAATGCAGTGAAGAGTGATTAAAGGATTGATTACATGAATTATAGCTATACAACAGTAAGTATATGATATACTATGATACATTCAATAAAATCAAATGAAGATTATTTATAGGAATGGTGATTGTGCAACAAATAAATAGAATCAGATGCTAATATCCTTTAGATGCCCCCGCAAGATTGACGATCGTCATGTAAGTCCAATCTTGGACATTAACATTTCAAATCTTTTCCATTTTAAGGGTTTTGTGAGAGCATCAGCTAATTGATATCCAGTGTGGGCACGTGAGTTACACGCATTGCACCATTTTGAACTTGTTCACGAACGAAATAGAAGGCAAGAGTTAGGTAATCTGATACCCATGTCAAGGAACAAGTTACTTTAAAACTAAGGTTTTAGAAAAAGTCCCCTTTCAGGATCTTAAATTAATATTCTAACACTCCCCCTTACTCGAAAGCCTATTTATGGGTCGAAGATTGGATCACGGGCACATACAATAATTTGTCTTTCGTGTCCATAATAATTGTTAGAATGTTGGGGTGGTAGGCAGTCGAACGTGAATCCTCCCGCCAGTCTGAGCTCTGATACCTGATACCATAAAGAGAATAGAGAATATATATGAGAAAAGCTTAATTGTATTTGCAGAATATGAGTTACAATATATAGTTACAAGGAAGAGTGATTAAGGGATTGATTACATGAATTATAGCTAGACAATAGCAAGTATATATATGATACACTATGATACATTCAATAAAATCAAATCAAGAGTTTTATAGGATTGTGATTGTGCAACAATCAGAAGATAATATCCTTTACAAATTATTTGCAAAACTTTAAATTTCGAAAAAAAGAAAGAATGAAACTCCAGTAAAAAATTAATGATACACTTCAAGCCTTTGAATTTGTTAAGCACTATATCGCTCAACAATATATTTATATAAATTTAAGTCCCCGAAAAATATTTTTTTAAAAAAATTTTCTTCAAAAAAATTAGAAAAATCTACTATAAAATCTGTGAAATTAATTTAAATAATAAACGAATTAGTTTCTCCTGTAACGTCCTATTAATTTAAAATCGAGCATCAACTTGGATTATTTCTTAATAAAGGATACCTGATACTTTATATACATACTTTTAATTAAAATTAAAATCGTCTTTCAATAAACATAAGTACCCACTCTAGAATTTTTACACTAAATCATTAAACAATTTGTAATTACTTTTAAAAAATCAATGACCCATACTTCTGCACTAATATTTTAATACACTAAAATCTTGAGAATTAGCAACATCTAAATATGTTAATTCATTGATTTTTGGATTATGATTTTTATTTGAATTAATTACCTAATCATAACTATAAAAAGGTTAAGAAAAGAATTAACATATATTTCATAACAATATTACCACATAAACCACTAAAATGAAATTTAGCGAGACCGATTTTAAAATAAACCTGGATATTTGATACTAATCGGCTTTGGACTTTGTAAAAAAAATCACCGTTTGGGAGAAATGATGATGTAAAATATAGTGAATTTGCAACGAATGAGCATAGTGAGTGTGAACCCCAATTTGATTTTTAATAATGAACATAACTCATATTTGTATTTGAATTCAAGTGGGCAAAATGTGTAAATTTTAATTTAAATCTGAGTAAATATTTATATATTTAAGACGAATCTAATCATAGTATTACTAACACAAATAGTGTATGATGTAATAACTAACATACATATCAATAATTTTTCGGTTGAAAAGAATTTAATCTAGCTCAACTTCCTATTTCATCTTTTAGACATCGAGAACGTTGATATGCTTGCCTCCTTTCTATGCAGCATCTTTGTTAACGAGTATTACAACTAGTAGTAGATAACTCGTACGAAACACAGGTCCGAGAAAATTTATTTAATTTATTTATAATAATATAATTAGTGTAATATACTTATAATATTTTTTTTGTAGGGTTAATATACTTATAATATGTTTTAGTTAAAATATGGTGAAATCAAGTATTATATCCTTAAAAAATAATATAGAGTTCTAAGTGAAATAGAAGTATTATAATTATAATACAATTCAAATAATTTTATTGGTTTAATTAATATAAAATATTGTAGAACTCTATGCGAAGTAGAAGTATTGTAATTATAATACGATTTCAACAACTTTAATATTTCATTAAAAAATAACATATATTTCTACGTAAAATAGGAATATAAGTGTGGACCCAAAATACGGTAAAACCAAGTACCACCAAAAGGGGTCTCGGTGAAATGAAAATATGATGAAACCAAGTACCGCATTGTTAAAAAAATAATATAGAATTCTACGTGAAATAAAAGCATTGTAATCATAATGTGATTTGAACAATTTTATTATATTAGACGGTGTAACCCAAATACGATGAAACCAGATACTTTATCGTTAAAAAAATAATTCAGTTCTAAGAGAAATAGAAGTATTGTGATTATAATACGATTAGAACAATTTTATTAATTCATTAAAAAGTAACATATAATTCTACATGAAATAGGATTGCGTGTAACTAAAATACGATAAAACCAAGTACCTCATCATTAAAAAATAATATAGAGTTCTACAAGAAATAGAATCGTAATCATAATATGGTTTAAATAATTTTATTTCATTAATAAAAATATGAAATTCTACTGAAAATAATTAATACTTGATTATATATAACAATATTATTACACCGCAGGTATTCTTCTATGAATAGGTAATATTCATGGAAACGAATTGTATAATTATAATATAGGCGAAACCCTTTTTTAGTGGTACTTGGTTACACCCCTAGATTTATATTTTACATAAAATTTTATGAATTTTTCAATAAAATAATAAAATAGTTAGAATCGTATTATTATTACAATAAAATCATTCAAATCAGAATTTACTTAAACTAATTAATAGTAATATAATCAGCCTGTTACATTATAATTATAATTAAACAATAACATTGATATTACAATTTAAATATGACTCAAATAATTCTATTTTATTAAAAAACATATACCATATTTTAAGTGTCTATTGCAGCTAAATCGAAAATTTTCTGATATTAGCATTGTTTTGCTACTTCCTTGCAAATTTTAATACAATCCTTCTTCAGTTCCGTATCTATAAAGAAAAAAAGGTTATATATATTAAAAAGAAAAATTCGGATTTGAGTTTGCAAGAATTTCTAAATTGGATTCCTTATAATTAGCTTGATTTGAGTTTTTATATAATTTATAATTGCATATTTTTTCTATTAAAATATTGTAGTATATATGAATCAAGAATTACAATCTAATTCAATCTCTCTCCCTCTTCTCCCTCACCCTCTCCCCCCTCTCTCATCCTCTCTCTCTCACTCCCTTCCCTTCTTATAATGTGTGCGCTCCTATTATATCCATGTTTAACTGTGTCCCCATCCACATATCAATATACACAAGTGTAATGGTGTAATGGTGTTTAAGGAACACCCATAACCACAAAACGTACACATAACTTATAAGATGAAGGGATCAGTGTATCATATTTTAAGTCCAGCGACTCTACTACCAAATAAATAGATGGCTTCAAAGACACGGTGTAGATCTATGCAAAGTCATAATCCATGATACATCCCTTTTTAGAAGGTCTCCAGCCTTCTTCGTATACAGGATCTGATATAAGATCGTAGATTTGGTCCTTTGTCATCCCGGGGAAATCATCGCCATTAATTCAAGTTCCGATATGTCTCTACTCTCTGGTTCATTTATTGTCCTTTTCTTTTTAAAATTTGATTAATCCTCAAATAAGTTTCAAAAATATCAATTGGTTAGTTGTTTAAGTTGTATTATATGATCTGCTCAAACATTAGTTCTATCCTAAGATTAGGTGAATTATGGAGGTGTTCTATTTGTGGAGATCGTAGCCGCGCGAGTTTAATACTCTCGTGATATTTCGGCCATGTTATGTGCTTTAATGACTTGTACCGTCCGTCGATTATTTCGGTAACGTTTTTCTTTATTCACTTGTCATTTCGATCATTCATGTGAGTAACATATTTTTACCATAATTTACTTTCTTTCCTTATAATATGTCTCTTTTAATGATTTAAATGTTGTTAGGTAACTTTTTCAAATCTTTTCCGTGATTAAAGTTTGTACAACTTTTTAAAATCTCATAATTTTTAGATCTATATCTATTACCATTAATTATAAATATTTTATGAGTTCAGTTTACGTTTTTTTCCCATATTTAAGTGATTTACTTATGCTTTTATTATATTTCAAGTTTTTGTCACTCTCATATGCTAATACTATATGCATATTTCATGATTGTTGCTATTAGTAATTTTTAAATTTTGTTCCCTCTAATTTTGCAGTGTATGATTCTGTTAGATATTCTTTTAAAAAATTTCCAGACCTAGTGTTCTCTTTGGTAGAATTTCTTGCATTACGTGTATGACTTTTAAGTTTGTAGATTTAAATTTTAGTTGATATTTTAGTATTGTATTATTTATCTGCTATAATTTTGTTAGCTATTCATGATTTTCTTTTCTTCATTAAATTCAGATTTGTAACCTCCTATAATATTGTTAGCTATTCATGGTATTCTTTATTTCATTAAATTTAGATTTGTAACCTCCCTTAACTTAACTTTTAAGTAATTTATGCATTTCTTTTAATGTAATTTTGACTATACAGATTTTTGAATATGAACATTTATTACATGCATTCTATCTTTGAACATAATCTTTTATGTTAGTTGTATTTTCAAAGTTATTTATAGTTTAAATTACAAATTTTAAATATTTATTGCATTAATTTAAGTTTCAAAATTTTATATTTTTATGTGTATTAATTTTCTATAAAATGACTTTATTCTGTTCGCTTGTTTTTAGACTTTTAAGGTGAGATGTTTAGCGGTACCTATTTATAGTGATACCATATCTATATTTTACATTTTTTATTTATAAATTTGTGTCATATAAGATGACTTTTTGTGCCAATTTGAGGGGTGCCATATAAGATGGTGTTTTGACCATACTTCATCGTTAATGACAATTTGTGTCACATTTGGTGACCATTGCTAAAGTAATTTAAATTTATTACATTATTTTTCATTAATATTTCAATTGTCTAAGTACTTTTAATGTTATATTTAGTGTCAATCAATTTAAACTCTTGATTAAAGTCGATTTATATATATTTAATTCAGATTTTATTCTAAACTTATTATTAAAAATGAAATATTCATATTATTAATAATGCAATAGGTATCTAACCAAAGGGGATCCCTTTGGTTAGATTTCAATTTTTTTCCTATCTCACTTAAGTAAATAATCTTCTGATATTTTATGAGTGATTTAATTTTCTTTTTTTTTTGTTTTTTAATTGCACGTGTTCTATTTTCAGGCATTAAAGTCTTATTATCTAAGTGTCCGGAGGCAACTTGCGTGTCTTTCGGTTATATAATAAACTTTCTTGAATGAAAGAAGTCCCTTATTCGGGATATTGTACACTTCATGTACGAAAAAGTCATTCTTGACAAAAAAAAGAATTATAATCTAAATAGGATTCTATTTATTTAATTAATTAAAAAAATATAAAAAATCAGATTAAAAAATAATTTTTCTATCTAAATTTTTTAGTTTAAGGCATATATGAATCGAAAAGGACGTAAAAATAATGCATATAAAATTATAAGGTATAGAAGGCATATATTAATTAAAAAGGCAAAAAATAACATAAAAAATTATAATACATATACGAATCAAAAAAATGAAATCAAAATTTGGTAAATTCAAAAAGTGGTGAAACCAATGTACCATCGAAAGGAGATTATAAGATTTCATTTATTTTATTAATTAAAAATAGTAATTTTTAAAGTTTAAGATCAAAAGAAAAACAATTTTTCATATAGGATTCAAAAAGGCATAAAATAATATTATATATAGAATTATAAGGCATATAGGAATTAAAAGGGGTAAAAATAATACATATAAAAAGAATTATAATACATATAGGAATCAAAAAGTGTGAAACCAAAAAGTGGTGAAACCAAATAAAAAGAGGTTTCGCTTATTTACTGAAGGTTATTATTAATGTAAATTTTTAGTTTAAGTCATATAGCAATAAAAAATGCATAAAATAATATTAAATATAGAATTATAAGGAATTAAAAGGGGTAAAAATAATACATATAAAAGGAATTATAATACATATAAGAACCAAAATTTGTGAAACCAAATTCGGTGAAACCAAATACCACTAAAAAGAGATTTCACTTATTATAATAATAAAAAAAGGTTATTAATGGGAGACAAGTTTGAATTTTTGATGACCAGGTTCTAGGCCTTCAAGATATTTCCTACCGCCTTCAAGATATTTTCTACTACATTTATACCATTTCCTACTACATTCATATTATTTCCTACCGCTGGTGGTAGGAAATGACTTTTACATGGTTTCTGTTATAATTCCTACCGACCTATGGTATTTCCTACCGATCTGTTGGTAGGAAATAGGATGTCCACATGTCACCAAAGTTCCACATGGCATCTGACTTGGCATGTGGGTCCTTGTCATGTGGCTGTCCACATCAACATGTGGGGTCCATGTTGACCGCGATAATCTTCATTTCCTACCAATGACATTTCCGACTTAGGCATTTCCTACCATTCTTGATCGGTAGGAAATGCCTCATTTCCTACCGATTTTGGGTCTTTTCCTACCGATTTGGCGGTAGGAAAAACCCTTTTTTCTTGTAGTGTTTATAGGTTGGTGATTGTGCAACAAGTAAACAGAATCAGAAGCTAATATCCTTTACATGCCCCCCACAAGATGGACGATCGAAATGTAAGTCCAATCTTGGACATTAACATTTCAAATCTTTTCCATTTTAAGGGTTTTGTGAGAGCATCAGCTAATTGATGTCCAGTGGGCACGTGAGTTACACGCATTGCACCATTTTGAACTTGTTCACGAACAAAATAGAAGGCAAGAGCTAGGTGATCGGATACCATGTCAAGGAACAAGTTACTCTAAAACTTCAAGATGTTATAAAAAGTCCCTTTTCAGGATCTTATATTAATATTCTAACACTCCTCCTTACTCGAAAGCCTATTTATGGGTTGAAGAGTGGATCACGGGCGCATATCTTTGGGCCAATAATTTGCCTTTCATGTCCATAATAATTATTAGAATGTTGGGGGTGGTAGGGAATCGGAGTCGAACGTGAGTCCTCTCCCTCCAGTGTGAGCTCTGATGCCATGAAGAGAATAGAGAATATGAGAAAAGCTTAATTGTATTTGTTGAATATGAATTACAATATATAGATACAGTGAGGAGTGATTAAGGGATTGATTACATGAATTATGGCTAGACAACTATGATACATTCAATAAAATCAAATCAAGAGTTTTATAGGAATGGTAATTGTGTCAAAGATAATATCCTTTACAAATTATTTACAAAACTTTAAATTTCAGAAAAAAAAAAGAATGAAACTCTAGTCAAAAATTAATGATACACTAGCCTTTGAATTTGTTGAGCACCCTCAACAAAATACTTATATAAATTTAAGTGCCCACAAAATATTTATAAAAGAAAACTTTTGTTTTAAAAAAATCAGAAAAACCTATTATAAAATCTCTGAAATTAATTTGAATAATAAACGAATTAGTTTCTATTATAACGTCCTATTAATTTAAAATCGAGCATCAACTTAGATTATTTCTTAATAAAGGAAACATGATACTTTATTTTGATACTTTATATACATACTTTTAATTAAAATTAAAATCGTTTCTCAATAAACATAAGTAACCACTCTATAAGTTTTACACTAAATCAATAAACAATTTGTAATTACTTTTAAAAAAAATAATGACCCATGCTTCTGCACTAATATTTTAATACGCTAAAATCTTGAGAATTAGGAACATCTAATTATGTTAATCCACTGATTTCTGGATTATGATTTTTATTTGAATTTGACTTTTATTTGAATTAATTACCTAATCATAACTATAAAAAGGTTACGAAAAAAAATTAACACATGTCATAACAATATTACCACATAAATCACTAAAATGAAATTTAACGGGACCAATTTCAAAATTAACCTGGATATTTGATACCAATCCCCTTTGGACTTTGTAAAAAAAATCATGGTTTGGGAGAAATGGAGTGACAGAAATATAGTGAATTTGCAACGAATCTCATAGCGGGTATGAATCCCGGTTTAATTTTCAACAATGAACATAACTTGTATTCATATTTGAATTCTAAGTGGGCAAACTGCGTAAATTTTAGTTTAAATCTAAGCAAATATTTATATATTTAAGACAAATCTAATCATACCACTCACACAAATAGTGTATTATGTAATAACTAATATACATGTCAATAAATTTCGCATTGAGAAGAATTTAATCTAGCTCAACTCCCTGTTTCATCTTTTAGACATTGAGAACGCTGATATGCTTGTCTCCTTTCTATACAGCATCTTTGCTAACGAGTATTACAACTATGAGAGTCAAGTTTGAACTTTTGATCTTTTGATGACCAGGTTCTAGGCGTGACCCCTGAGGATGTCCCCTATTTATATAACTGCGGAATAAATCAGTTATATTTTTTATATCCACCAACAAGGTGTAAGGATGTATAGCATAAGAATTACCTGAAATCAGAATTATACTAATGAAAATACTTGAAAATATTCGAGGCACGTGAAACCACGATGTCCTTAAAATAGATAAGCCCCTTCCTCATGGTGCTTGAAGGTGTTAGTGGCTTCCGTTTCCCAGGATACAACGAATTGAGGTGATCTTAAGCACTTGAGACCCGCCTCCTACGAACAAAACAAACAAGGCTTCTATCTCCCAGAAACTGATCCCAAAACTCTAAGAATAATGTGATGAAATGCTTTTATCTATTTCATGCATATCTCCAAAAATTATGCAAATTGGCTACTCATATATAAGTGCAAAATCTGTAACTTACATATTAAATTAAAAATGTAACCTCCACCATAATGACCCATAATAATGAAATTAATCAATATTTGTCATTAGTAGAT
>PHNY01062275.1:18424-28499 GCA_003724115.2 Anethum foeniculum
TCCTGGAAAGATGCTCCCATAAACATCAGGATTTAAAACTTCGCGTCCATCAGCTGATGATCTTATCCAGACAGGTGAATTGCTTTGCAGAAGCTTGATCAGTTCTTCCATAGCATTACGAGAAACATCAACAATGAGCGACTTCTCCATATCTGTAAGGCTAATTCTCCTGAATGGCAGATTTTGAAAGGTCGAGGAACTTCCAGAAAGAAGATCAAGATTCTGCGATGATAAATCCAATGATGATAATTGGAGTGGTTGTCCCGGATGAACTAGTGGTGAAAGAGGCATTCCCATGAACTCTGCAACTATGTTCTTAAGTCTTTTAAGCTGCAGTTCATAATAAATCACATTCAGAACTCCCATGTGCTAATTAACAAAGAACATTTAACATTACTGAATTTAACTAAATAACTAAATAATTATAGAGCATGATATTAAGTTAAACTAAATTGCATAGACAGCAGTAAAATATCACAGCTCCAATGATACAAACCTCTTCTCTCAACTGACCATTCTCTTCCCGCAACTTTTGTTCTTTCAGGTAGGTATCTCCGTCAAACTGATCTGGACCTCTACAAGATGGGCACACAACATTCTTAAGCGCCTCTATGATGGCGAAATTTTCATATCGGATCTTATCATTTTCAGCGCGAAGAATAGAGTTGTCAGATTTTTCATGTTGTGCCTAAAACATTTCAATCAGTCCCAAACAAAAACAACAAATAACAAAGACTTAAATAAATAAATAACAATGAACCTTTAATTGTGTCCTTTTGTTTTGAAACCAAAATTTTATTTGGCGAGGAGACAGTCCCAACTCTTTACTTAGCTCCATCCTCATTTTGTCATCTGGATGGGGACATTCACTAAACGCCCTTCAATCAAACACGTAAAAAAATTATTAGCAATTATAAATAGACTCATCACCTTCCAACAGTACCAAACATATATCATATATTCACTCGTAGACAAAGGGCCTCTCGAGGTAAGATGTAAATGAAACCTTACCTCTACAGCTCTACCTAGATCAAACATGATATAATAAAATAGTCCAAAACTACGCACACAAATTTTATTTCAAGAAATAAACAACATTGAATCCTAAAACCTTAATTTTTTCATAAATCTTCCTAACAAAAGTGTAGATTCACAACAAATTTTTCATCAAGAAATTATTTGCAAAAATTTAAATTCTGAAAACAATAAAATGGAATAATGAAACTCTAGTAAAAATTTAATGATACCCTTCAAGCCTTTGAATTTGTTGAGCACTGTAGATAATGACTCTTTCTCTGGCTACTTTCAGAGCCATCTCCGCCGGAGCTACCACCCCTGCCTCCAGTATCATCCATAAATATGTGTTTACAAAATGAATTAGAGCAAGTAAAATATGTATTTGTAGTAGGAGTAGTGTAATACATATGGGCTTCTAAATGTACTTTTCTAAAGGAATCTTTGGCCATACTTCATAAATTTATTAAGACCCCACAAAATATTTATAAAAGAAAACTTTTCTTTAAAATAATCACAAAAATCTACTAGAAAATCTGCGAAATTAATTCGAACAATAAACGAATCAGTTTTTATTTTGACGTCCGATTAATTTAAAATTAAGCATCAACTTAGATTTTTTCTTAATAAAGAAACCTCATACTTTATATACATAATTTTAGTTAAAATTAAAATCCTGTATCAATAAACATAAGTACCCAATCTATTATTTTTACGTTAAAATCGATAAACATATTGTAATTACTTAAAAAAGTTAAAAAAAAAAATGATCCATACTTCTGCACTAAAATTTTAATGCACTCAAATCTTGAGAATTAGCAACATATATTATGCTGATCCACTAATTTTTGGATTATGATTTTGTTTAAATTAAGTAGCTAATCGTGACTATAAGAATGTTATGAAAAGAATTGATACATATTTCATGACAACATTACCACATAAACAGCTGTCAAATGAAACTTAGCGGGACCCATTTTGGAATTATCCTGGATATTTTGGACTTTGTAAAAAAATCATGGTTTTGGAGAAAAGATAGAGAAACAGAAAAATCGTGAATTTGCATTGAATTTGCATAGTTTGGGTTTGAATTCCCATTTGATTTTTAAAATGAACATAGCTCATATTTATATTTAAATTCAAGTGGGCAAAATGTGTAAATTTTAGTTCAGATTTGAGCTACTAACTATATATTTAAGATGAATTTAATCATACTATTACTCACACATATAGTGTATTATATATATGTAATAAGTAGCGTAAATATCTATATAAATTTCAGATTTAGAAGAATTTAATCTAGCGCAACTCTCTATTTCATCTTTTAGACATTCAGAACGCTAATATGCTTGCCTCCTTCCTATATAGCATCTTTGATAACGAGTATTACAACTATGGGATACAAGTTTTAACTTTTGATGATCAGGTTCTACGCGTGACCCCCGAGGATGTCCTCAATTTAACTGTGCGGAATAAATCAGTGATATTTTCTATATCCATCGACAAAGATGCCTTCACGAGGGTCTTTGAAGAGTGATATTCTCTATATCCATCGACAAAGATGCCTTCACGAGGGTCTTTGATATAGACAAAGATGCCTTCACGAGGGTCTTTGATATAGACAAAGATGCCTTCACGAGGGTCTTTGAAGAACGTTTCTAGGAAAGGACAAAGTTAACAATTACATATGCTTTAGACATCGTTGTTATTGTCAACGAAGAGATTACTTGCAGAAAGATCACACTGCTCCTCATCATGTGTCGTTGGATGAAGGATTAGGATCACCACGATCTTTCGATGGTTAATCTCTTCATTGTTATTAACAAAAAATGGTCAAAACCTCCGTGATTTGCAACTTTGTCTTATCCTAAAAAAGTTCTCTAAAAACCTGTTAAATAATATTTGTTGTGGTATAAGATCTTATTACGGTCTTCCTCTGATACCTTAAGATTTTAGAGCGATTGGTTACCTAACATGATATCAGAACCCAGGAGGTACTCGGGGTCGAGTCCTTCCATTCCCAGTTTGTTTAATTCAAATATTTGTTGTTGGTATTGGTATTGGTTATATTTGTTGTTGTCAATCATAACGAAACGTACGTATGATTGAGGGGGAGTGTTAAATAATATTTGTTGTGGTATGAGATCCTATTGGGGCCTTCCTCTGATATCTTAAGGTTTCAGAGCGACTGGTTACTTAATAAGAGGCCTTCCTCATATACCTTAAGGTTTTAGAGCGACTGGTTACTTAACAAGACCCTCACGAAGGCCTTCTTATCCATAAATTTTAAAAATATTATTGGTTACCCTAAATGCCAGATTTGTTGAATCATGTCATTCGCGGTGTCCAAGCATATAATAATTTTATGGTTGTTCGAATTAAACCCTATCCACTATGTAGCACCATTAATGAAATCAACATCATGCCCATCGACAAAATCAATTGAACCATTATCATGACTTCTTTCCTTCCATGTATTAGTAGTGTTTAGACTATAGACACCAATGACAACCGAGTCTGAGTGAGGGACAGGTTCAAAGCTCAAATCAAATTTAACAATAAGTATAACCCCAAAATCACTGAAATTCGGTAAAACCCTGAAAGCTAAAGTTTGTCAATCTCTAAATGGTCACTCTCTACTTTTGATAAAAAAATCTAGGAAGAGGTAAATCGGGAAGAGTTTTTATATTTTTGACCAAGCGGATTCCACATATATATGTTTGTTTGGATCGTAACAATCTTTTAAAAAAATTGTAGACAAACACAATAAACCTTACGATGATGCCTACCAGAAGGGATAGTCAGGAAATGGTGAAAATTTTTAATTGTGCACTATTCTTTGCATTGTATAATGTATATCATCAAAAAGTACACTTAATTGGCACACGACAATAATAAATTTATAAAACAGATATTTTAGATGATTATTGAAGGAAATTTTATGATAATTTAACTAGAGGTTGATAAACGTGAGAGTTTTTATGAGATTATACGATGATTTTTGAGCAAGCATGCAATGGAAGATAGATTTTACCGGGGGTCTTTTGAGAATTTCTACTAAATGTTCTTCGGGTAAGTCGAAAGTCGACACGTACGTGCTGATATATTGTTGTTGAACATCGTCATCTGCCTGTGATTTTGGACTGCGGATTACTCAATAGACTATCCATGGATCTGGAAGGTTGCATGCTCTGTAAAATTGGGATTACAATAGCTATGAGGATTTTTTAGTTTATATATCAATGGTATACAATGATTTTTAAGCAAGGTATTTGTTTCAATGGACCTATAGACACCTACAAAAGGTGTTGAGAACCAGTCCATCTAAAACCTTAATATGTTAGAGGAAGGCCCCATATGGATCTTATACTATATATTCAACACTACCCCTCACTCGAAAGCCCATTTTTTGGGTCAAAGAGTGGATCACGGGCACCCATCTTTTGGGGCATAAATTGCCTTCGTGTCCATAATAAATTGTGAGAATATTGGGGGTGGCAAGGAGTCGAACTTGAGACCCCCTCCGACCAGAGCTCTGATACCATATTGAGACCATCTAAAACCTTAAGGTGTTAGAGGAAGGCCCTATATGGATCTTATATTATATTCAATACTCCCCCCATATTGAGAACCAGTTCATCTAACACCTTAATGAAGGCCCTATATGGATCTTATATTATATTCAACACTCCCCCTCAATCGAAAGCCCATTTTTGGGTTGAAGAGTGGATTACGGGCGCCCATATTTGGGGCATAAATTACCTTCGTGTCCATAATAAATTGTGAGAATATTGGGGTGGCAGGGAGTCGAACTTGAGACCCCCGCCGACCAGAGCTTTGATACCAGTCGAACTTGAGAACCAGTCCATCTAAAAACCTTAAGGTGTTAGAGAAATACCCCAAATGGATCTTATACTATATATTCAACAAAAGGTTCTTCCCCAGGAAGGTATGGAGATTGAACCCTGTATTTATCTACGTCATAAGAACTAATGATGGATGTGTAAGTCTACACTATTGGTTACCAATTCTCGGAATCGGTTAGTCTAGTCGTCAATGTAAAGATTGGAAGATCCTATAGTAAAACCTGTATAAATTAATATAGTCGGGATGGGAGAATTTTATTAATTTAGAGAGGTATTAATTAATCGATAAATTAATAATTATTAATTTATAGAGAGTTTTCGATATTAAAAAATTATATTTTAATTATAAAAATTTAAATGAAATAAATGTTATCTAGAGATCCAGATTTAGAATGAATTGTGAATACCATTCTTGAAAAAAATATTCACGATGTGGCCGAATATGATACAATATCTTTGAAACCGATTAATCGTAAAGAAGTACTTAACGCATCAAACAAACTTTTGGCAACTTTTTAAAAGCGTTCGAAAACAATACACACAAAAACTTTTGAATAAGGAAGATTATGGATGAGTTTGACAAATACATAAACTTTATGTAAGAACAGAGAATAATAGAATCATATATTAGAAAGTTAAAATAGAAATATTTTTATAATTATGAATAATTATTAATTTATGACATTATTGGGACTACATATCTATATAAAATTTTTCTAAAAATTATTATTTTATTATTTTATCAAAATTGATCAATTTTTAAATTGGCCCAACTCGGGACCGAAGAAAATTATTATTTTAGAGAGATTATTAATTTATAGAATATTAATTTACGGAGGTTTTATTGTGTATTCCAATTTCAATAATCAGCCACATATTATCGACAACATTAGCCACCCAATCTGAGTAGAGGCCTAAATTTTTTAAATAATTTTTTATAAGTAATTTATCGTATAAATGCATATATTATATCAAATGTCCGCACTAAAAAAATGAAGTGCTCATATATTGTCTATATATATATGATTTAGAATATAGATAAATTTGTTGGATAACTTAATTCTTATTATATCCTTATATATAATAAGCGTAAAGAGTATATTATCCAAATATTTGGTAGTGATGGTACTTACGACCAAAAAAATTAGATTTTAAAATAAATAAATGATGGTCATTCGATCTAAAATAAAAAAATATTCTATATTTTCATGATTTAAACAAAAAAATAGGTAGATATCCTAAATTAAATAGAATACTTTATGCAAAACTTGTAACTGTCTTTTGTCTTCAGTTTTCAAATAGTTTTAGTTAGGTAACTAAGATAATAACCGGCGCTTCGTGGCGGCACTATAGTAATATTTTAAAAAAAAATTATTAAATATCTATTATTAAATATGATGACAGAATAGTTTGGTAATATATCTTCCGATTTTATTTAATATAAAATAACAAATTTAAATTACTTAAATTTAAATATCAAATAATACCTTTTATAATTAAATAGTCTCAGTAATAAAATGAACCTCTAAAACTAACTGATTTACAGCATCCATTGTTCTTCTCGACAAAAGCCTACATTCTAAAATCATAAAACCAATCAAGCATTCTAAAATCATAAGCCTACATTCTAAAATCATAAAACCAATCAAGCATTCTAAAATCATAAAATCAATCAAACAATACATAAAATTAAAGACTTAACAAAACAAATAATGACAAAACTATCATAAAATGCTAATGAAAATATCAAACATAAATTACCTAAATACAAACGCTAATGAAAATAACAAACATAAATTACTTAAATTTAAATATCAAATAATACTTTTTATAATTAAACACCCTGAATAATAAAACAAACCTCTAAAACTAACCGGTCCACAGCCTCCTCCGTTCTTCATGGACAAAAGGCTGCATTGTTAAATCATAAAATCAATCAAGCATTCCAAATCATAAAATCAATCAAATAATAACATACATTTAAAGGCTTAATAAAATAAGTAGTGACAAAACTATAATAACATGCAAAACTATTTGATAAACTATCATAACATGCAAAATAAAGTTTAAAACACAAGTGCAAATGAAAACCTAGCTACCGATTTGCTATTTTTTTCAAGCCAAACGATTTACACTTCGTGTATATATAAGATTATTTACTTCCTTTTTTACATTTACTTAAATTGTCAGTCAAGCCTTTCCTTAATAAAATTTAAAATTTCTGTAGTCCAAGACTTACCTTTTGATAAATTTATTTTGATTTATAGAGAATAATAAGATAAAATGACAAACTTCTTTTGTCAAAATATTATTTAAAATATTTTAAAAAGGTAACTTTTTTAATTGTAGAAAAATTACAAGATGGTAATTTGAGTAAAAGAGAAAGTTTAAGAGAAAATAAGTTAATTAACTTTTGACTTGAAACTAAAGTTTAGATAATACTCTTTTTCTATAGCAGTTACGTAATACTCTTTAAACCAATTAAATATTATTTCGTGAGCTTCGCATAAAATTATGAAAATTTGATTTCTATAATTCAAGATAGTGTCGGAGTAATCAATATACTTATATAAAGGAGAAGATGAAGGCGTTTCTGTGGCGCCTCTCAAATTTCTCATTCTGTGTTTCTAATTTTCTCAATTTTTTAAATTAATAAATAGAGAAAATTTTAATTACCTTACATTCTCCTAAACTTTCCTCTTAACTCAAATTACCTTTTTATTATATTATTCTAAAATTTCTCTATTATATCAATAAACTTTCCTTTTAACTCAACTTATCAAATTACCATCCTATTATTCTCCTAAAATTTCTCTACTATATCAATAAACTTTCCAATTAACTCAAATTATCATCTTATTATTATTCTAAAATTTCTCTACCATATCATTATTATGTCAAACTTTATTTTCAAGTCGGATGTTAATTACCTCATTTTCTGTCAAACTTTCTCTTTAACTCAAATTACCATATTATAATTTTTCTAAAATTTCTCTATCATTTTATTATATGCTAAAACTTTCTTTTCATGTCAAAGTTCTTATTCTTATCTTAATACTCTCCTAAATTTCAAGTCCTAAATATAGTTTAAAAAGGAAGTAAATAATCTTATATATACACAAGTGTAAATCGTTTGGCTAAAAAAAAGCAATTGTTAGCTAGATTTTTCAAAAAAAAAAGCAATTTTATTAACGTTTGTATTTCAAACTTTATTTGCATGTTATGATAGTTTTGTCACTATTTGTTTTGTTAAATTTTTTGTTAAGTCTTTAAGTGTATGTTATTATTTAATTAATTTTATGATTTTAGAATGTTTGATTAATTTTATGATTTTCGAATGCAGCCTTTTACCCGCAAAAAATGGAGAATGTTGTGGATCGGTTAATTTTAGAGGTTTGTTTTATTATTGAGTCAATGTACAGAAGTCTTGAGCCAGCATGTCGATCTCTTGAACCTGGCAATAAGGTATTGTTTTGTTGTGTAGTTTCTTCTACCGTTTTATCTTCCACAGTAATTTGTATATAATATTTGAATGTGATGCGATAAAGGGCCTGACAGATCTATCCATTCAGTGAAATAGTAGTGTATTTAAGATTGTATAAAGCTTAGTTACCCTCATGAACTTGCATGCAGGTTCGTTTATATACATGTTCATGTATATTTGTCCATCTTTTTTTATCAGATTGATAATTCAATGATAGTTGATTATATTTGGATATTGTAGAAAAATATCTTTAAGTTGGTGCTTCTTCTCACAAAAACTTATGAAAAATAGAACAAAATGGGTGTTGTTACGAAATAAACTTTATTATTTGTTATTATAGTTTATTTTTCTTGTTAAGATAGTTTTCTCACTATTTGTTTTGTTAAGTTTTTAAGTGTATGTTATTATTTTATTGATTTTATGATTTTAGAATGTTTGATTGATTTTATGATTTTCGAATGCAGACTGATTTTTGAATGCAGGCTTTTGCACAGGAAGAAAGGAGGATGTTGTGGATCGGTTAATTTTAGAGGTTTGTTTTATTATTGAGGCTATTTAATTATAAAGGTATTATTTGATATTTAAATTTATGTAATATATGTTTGTTAATTTTATTGGCACTTGTGTTTGAAACTTAATTTTGCATGTTAGGATAATTTTGTCACTAATTGTTTTGTTAAGTATTTAAGTGTATATTATTGTTTGATTGGTTTTCTGATTTTAGAATGTTTGATTGATTTTATGATTTTAGAATGCATCCTGTTGTTCAGGAAGAATGTAGGTTTTTGTCCGGAAAGAACGGGGATGCTATGAATCAGTTAGGTTTAGAGGTTCGTTTCATTATTGAGGCCATTTAAATATAAAAGGTATTTATTATTTAAATTTAAGTAATTTATGTTTATTACTTTCATTAGAACTTGTGTTTCAAAGTTTATTTTGCATATTATAATAGTTTTCTTGAAGTCAAGAAATGCAGCTTTTTTGAAGTATTAACATATTGCTCTGGCTGGTATCGAGGCCTGCCCATTCTAAGATATTAATTTACATATATATATTAATGACGCAATAAGAAAATATATAGATCAAGATCATATTTGAATTAGTAATGGCATTGTCAAAAATATTGTTCAGGCCTTGTAATAAATTTTATATTCCTAATATTGTAGTCTGACTAACAAGAGTTAAAGGGTCAGTAAAGACATTTTCGCATGAGAATCAGGGTTCGCTATAAGGGCCTCCCTAAAAAATCCTCGCCATTAAAAAAGATAAAGATCACAAGCATACTTTAAAGCAGAAAAATAAAAAATCATACTCCGAGAACAGATATACAATTTCCTGAAAGAGATCCAGAAGCAATATGGCTAATCTTTTCAACACAATTATGAATAGAAAGCACATCCCACTGACCAAAAAACAAACAAAAAATTATTATTGTAAGACTGATGTGCATAAAAAGCTTTGCACCAGAAAAAAAAACTTTGCATCATATATCTTACCAGAGGCCGGTTTTTTTCGTCCCTGAAGAAATCGAAAACCTTTAAGGAAGCACATGGAACTGAAACAGTAGTTGCTGCACTGAGAACCATGCTGTTAGGATGTCCAGGATCAGTACACTTTTGAAGAGTTGTGCGTACTTCCGCATCGTTCATCCCAAATATCATCACTTGCTGACCATTAAATATTTCGATGCTAGAACAGAAAGTCTTCACCA
>PHNY01062299.1:5705-22836 GCA_003724115.2 Anethum foeniculum
AAGCTATGTCTGGTCTAGTATTTACCAGATACCTTAGTCCTCCTATTAGACTCTGTAAATCGGATCCCAATTGACCTCCTTCATCCTTGCTGACCTGCTCCTTTGGATCCATTGGAAATCTTGTAGAATTGAATTCCTTTAACCCTGCACGTTCAAGCAGTTTTGCTGCATATCCACTCTGCTTGAGTTCGATGGAACCTTTCTTTTGCCTCACTTCTATCCCCAGATAATAGCAGAGTTTTCCCAAGTCTGTCATCTCGAATCTCTCTTCCATCTGCTGCTTGAAATCTTTAATTCTCTCCTCGTTTGCACCAGTGATTAATATATCATCTATATAAACTGCTATCAGTAAATAGTTTTCTCCTTTACCTTTAAAGTAGACAACATTCCCATAAGGACATCTCTAAAAATCAAGTTCAATTAAGCATTTGTTTAGTTTCGAGTACCAAGCTCGCGGAGCTTGCCTCAAACCGTAGAGAGCCTTCACCAATTTATACACCAAATGCTTACATTCCTGTCTTTCAAAACCTTCTTGTTGTGCAACAAAAACATCTTCCTCTATCTCCCCATTTAAAAACGTTGTTTTAACATCCATATGATGGACTTGCCAACTATTCTTAGCTGCCAAAACAAGTAACAGCCTTATGATTTCTAGTCATGTAACGGGTGCAAACAATTCTTGGTAATCTGTCCCATGCTCTTGAGCATATCCTTTTTCAACGAGTCGGGCCTTGTGCTTAGTAATGTTCCCAGATGCATCCCTTTTTAACTTAAAGATCCACTTTAAGCCAATTACTTTTTGTCCTTCCGGCAGTTTTGCAAGTTCCTAAGTTCCATTTCGTTCAATTGAATCTATTTCGTCCGTCATAGCTTGTTTCCAACACTTCTCTTTCGAGGCTTCGTTGAAATTGGCTGGTTCAACTGTCCCCATGAGGTACAATTCCTCATCCATAACAAGTTCTTCAGTATCATTGTAAACCTCACTCAATAGTCAAGATTTTTTTGGTTCAACACTATCATCATAGTTTTCTGCACTCAATCTTATAGAAGATTGTGACACTGGTGAAGTCGAGTCATGTTCTTCCTCCTCACTTCCAGTATTCTGCATTTCTGTACTGCTTCTTGATCCATCTCTGTTAAGCTCTACATTCTCCTCTTCTGTTTCTGTAAGCGAAGGGAACATCACCTCCACCTGCGACATGTGCTGATTACTGCAATTCTCCCAGTCCCACGACTTTCCTTCTTCAAAGATTACATCTTTACTAACATGCACCCGATTTCCATTGGGATCATACAGTCTATAACCCTTAGTCCCTAGTTCTCGCCCCAAGTTTATGACAGGCAAGCTACGATCATCCAATTTTTTTAAGCCTGGGCTAGGAACCTTCATATGACAGAGGAAACCAAACACGCGTATATGAGCTACATCAGGTTTCTGATTTGACCAAGCCTCGTAGGGTGTTATTCCTGTCAAAGATCGTGTAGGCAGCCTGTTCAAAACATATACGGTGTGTCTCACTGCTTCTCCCCAGAGCATTGCAGGCAGTTGTTTCCCCTTTAAAAAACTTCTAGCCATCCCAATTACTGTTCTATTTCTTCGCTCAACGACTCCGTTCTGTTGAGGTGTGTACGGATTTGTGTATTGCCTCCTAATTCCTTCTTCCTCATAGTGCTTTATGAAATCTGCAGACATGAACTCACCTCCCCTGTCCGTTCTCAATGTTTTGACCCTTCGTTCAGACCCATCTTCAACCAATGCTCTAAAATTTTTAAATGTATCAAAAACATCACTTTTGCACCTCAACAAGTACACCCACATGACTCTGCTAAAGTCGTCCACAAGAAGGAAAAAATACCTGCAGCTAGAGGCCGTATCCGGAGTGATAAGACCACACAAGTCAGCATGAACCAACTCCAGAGTTTTACTTGCACTGAAACTCGAACAACTTGGTATACTTTTCTTTGCCTGTTTAGCCATCAGACACCGAGTACACGCTTCTTTTGGCCGCACAATTTTTGGTATTCCCCTCACCATGTTTTTCTTGGACATTAGGCTCAGAGCTTGATAATTAACATGACCCATACGATCATGCCAGAGCCTCGAAATATCATCTATTCTCGACAGCAAACACCTTGTAGTACTTGTCTCAATTATCAATCTATATAAACGATTTTGCGTGCATTTTATTTTCATCAAAAGATTTTCTTTTTCATCATACACCCACATAAAATCACCTTTCATCATAACTTTATAACCACCCTCTGTTAATTTCCCTGTACTGATGATATTAGTACGAAGAGAAGGAATGAAAAATACCTCTTGCAAAGTCCGTTCCTGTCCATCCTTACACTTCAAAACAATTGAGCCTCTTCCCTTTATTTCAACTGTAGAGCCATCTCCGAATTTCACCCTCCCTGTAACACTTTCATCAAGTCTGTCAAATTTTGCCTTATACCCGGACATATGATTACTTGCCCCATTATCCATATACCATAAATTAGATTCCTGAGTCTTTTCATTGTTGTCTATGATCAGTTGTGGCCTCACATTTGTCTCATTTACCATCAACAGCGTGGGCTCATGTTTCCTCATCTTTGCCAACAACAGTGCCGGCTCATCATCGTCCACCTGGGCAAGATTTGACTCTTGTTTTTGTTCTCTAAACCGCTTTGGCTTTCGACACTCCATAGCAAAATGTCCATATGAGCTACAATTGAAACATCTTATACGACTTTTGTCCTTGACCTTAACAGGAGAGGACTGAGCTTCACTCACTTTGTTACGTCTCAACCACTCCTCTTTTGTAAGCAGGAGTTTCCCTTCAGTGATTTCTCTCTTTTTCCATTCCTCAGCTGTGAGCATTAGCTTTCCTACGTGGGTTTTACTCTTGCCTTTGATTCACTCCTCATGAGCCTTTAACGAACCAATGGCTTCTTCTACAGTCATTGTCTCGAGATTTCCAAATTGCTCCATTGTAGATGTGATTTGCAAGAATCTAGTTGGCATGGCTCGCAGCAACTTCTTCACAACATAAGATTCATGCATCTCCTCTCCCAGGGCTCGTATATTAGTCACGAGTCCATTGAGTTTCATATAGAACTCATCAATTTGGTCTGAATCTTTCATGCACAATGCCTCAAATTCAGATTTCAGAGTTTGTACTCGTGCCTTTTTCACCTTCTCTGCCCCTTGACAGAGTGTTTTTATGGCCTCTCAAGCATCTTTCGCCATCTTCTTCTCAGCTACTGAAAGCAGTACATCCTCTGGTATCGCCTGATAGACCATAGCCAATGCAATTTTATCTATCTTATCTTCGACTACCGCTTTTGGATCAGTAGATTCAACGGCACTCCATACACCTTAAGCCTGCATAAAGACCTTCATTTTGAGGGCCCATGCAGTGTAGTTTCCTCTGGCTAACAGTGGGTAGCTCAACCCAAAAGAGCCTCCCTTCCCTTTGTTTAGCTCGACAGTGGACATCCTAGTCCTTACTCCGATTCTTAGTGCTCTGATACCAACTGTAGGAAAAACTGAATACGGGAATGTGTATTTGTGTTGAGAGTATCTGAAACACTTGAATAGAGATAAACAAAACAGCTGATCTTATTCATCTGATGAAACAAGTCTAAATAAAAAGTACAAACTACTCTCCTACAAACCAGGAGATACACCACAACTGCAAAACAAAACAGACTCCTAAAACTACTCCATAACTTGGCATACCAAGTCATGTACCAGCTGAAATAAAACATTACTAACGACTTTATTAAACACTGAAATAANTATTAACTCAACATCATGCATGTGACCAATAGTCCAAAAAATGCACCAGATCGTAGCACAAAATCAAGTGTTTACCTAGTAATCACTATGACGAACGTGAGAATCATTGTTCCTGTAGTTTTTTTGGAATCACAAGCACAGATCTATGTTGGATTTTGTAAATCGAAGTAGCAGCAGCCGTGTGATAAGTGATACTTTTCCCAAAAAGTAAAAAGAGAAGGCTTAGTTTTATTAGGGTTTTGGTGGTACGACGTCGTATATGTGCTTTAGGCCGTTGATTCAATTTTTCCCAATATTTTGATTTTGATTAAGATTAAAAAA
Organism: Anethum foeniculum; assembly: GCA_003724115.2. Taxonomy (NCBI): domain Eukaryota; kingdom Viridiplantae; phylum Streptophyta; class Magnoliopsida; order Apiales; family Apiaceae; genus Anethum; species Anethum foeniculum. The sequence continues at coordinate 9,811 of PHNY01062299.1, forward strand.
AAACACAACAGGACTCGATCCCCGGTTACCATGTAGAATTGTAAGCTCCCAACCACCCCAGACAGATGTATTCTCAAGAATTTTTCCGACTAGCTGTATATGAACCATCACTTCTAATATATTTACAGTTTTATAATTTAAAACATATTTAAATGAGAATTATATATATATATATATATATATATATATATATTTAATATTCCAAACTATTCTATACGCTTCATAAACAAAAACATGTGTTTTAAAAAAAATTAAAATTTTAGATTTATTTAAAAATATTTATATATTTTTAAAAAATAAAATAGAAGCGTTATATTTTTAAATATTAATCATCTGCATATTTAACTCATTTTTTAAGAAATTATGTTGATAATCGCGCATATTTTATCACCTGAATAAAACAATTTACCGATGTTAGGTACCGAAGTAAATAAAATCTCAATGTAAAATATACCGATATTGGGTTTGTAACATCACATATATACTTGTATATAGGTAAATTTGTACACATTATGTATGGTATCAATCGGTTTATGAAAGGTTAGTTAATGTGTAACTAAGATATTAGCATCAAAACAACGCCCCTTAATCTTGTTTGATTAAAGATTCTCAGAAATATGATATATAAGAGTAATTGGTACAATTATATAGGTAACGGATTATAATCTTAGAATATCAATAGTGATTTTTATATCATTGATGTTGTTGTTGATTTTTATTTAGCTGATATAATTTAAGAGCATTGAAAACTAATCTAAAAAAAGTTGATATGGTAGATGAATGCTTAATAAGATTAAAGAACGAGGAAACCTAATGATGAAACCTAAATATACTTGCGACAGATTATGAAGATCGTCGTAATTCTGGGATAATTTACGACGCATATATCATCGTCAATCAATAAAATCGTCGCAAGTAACCCAAATCCGTCGTAAGTAACTCAGAACCGTTATAAATAACCCAGACTTGCGACGAAATTCTATATCCGTCGATTCTATATCCGTCGTAAGTTACCCAGAATGTAAAAGTTGCAGACTGCAGTTCTCTTTCCCCTAGTGCTTTTAATATCAAAACCAATAACACTAAAACAGTTTAAAAATAAGCTATTGATGACAAAACTGAAAAATAAGGACAAGCAAAGACGATTAGAAACCTTATATAAAACATTTAATAGATTCGCGGAAAAATCAATTCTTTTTCATTCAAAATTAGAAAATAGTTTAGAACGATAAAACCATCAAAAACATTTTGAAGCATTTAATTTTTTGGCATAACCATATCATATTATACATTTATAAGATTTCCAAACCTTCGAATTGGTTAAAAACTTGAAGTTGTGAAAAAAAGTTAGTTTCAAATAGCGTTAGTGAGCTGAAAATTCATTTTAATTCATTAAAAATTAGAAATTAGTCTAGAATGTTAAAAACATTGGATTTTTTTCGCACCACCCCATCATCTTATACATTTATATGATTTCCAAACCTTCGAATTGGTTAAAAACTTGGAGTTGTGAAAAAAGTTTGTTCCAAATAGTGTTAGTGAGCCGAAAATCCATTTTAATTCATTAAAAATTTGAAATTAGTCTAGAATGTTAAAAACATTCGATTTTTTCGCACCACCCCATCATATTTTACATTTACAAGATTTCTAAACCTTTGAATTCGTTAAAAACATGGACTTGGGAAAAAATTTAGTTTTAAATAGTGTTAGTGAGCCGAAAATCCATTTTAATTCATTAAAAATTAGAAATTAGTCTAGAATGTTAAAAACATTCAATTTTTTTGGCACCAACTAATCATATTATACATTTTTAAGATTTCCAAACCTTCAAATTGTTAAAAACTTGAAGTTGTGAAAAAATTTAGTTTTAAATAGTGTTAGTGAGCCGAAAATCCATTTTAATTCATCAAAAATGAAAAATTAGTCTAGAATGTTAAAAACATTCAATTTTTTTGCACCAACTAATCATATTATACATTTTTAAGATTTCCAAACCTTCGAATTGGTTAAAAACTTAAAGTTGTGAAAAAAGTTAGTTTCAAATAGTGTTAGTGAGCCAAAAATCCATTTTAATTCCTTCAAAATTAGAAGTTAGTCTAGAATGATAAAAACATTCAATTTTTTTGCACCAACTAATTATATTATACATTTTAAAGATTTCCAAACCTTCAAATTAGTTAAAAACTTGAAGTTGTGAAAAAAGTTAGTTTCAAATAGTGTTAGTGAGCCGAAAATCCATTTTAATTCATTAAAAATTAGAAATTAGTCTAGAATGTTAAAAACATTCATTTTTTTTGCACCAACTAATCATATTATACATTTTTAAGATTTCCAAACCTTCAAATTGGTTAAAAACTTGAAGTTATGAAAAAAGTTAGTTTCAAATTGCGTTAGTGAGCCGAAAATCCATTTTAATTCATTAAAAATTAGAAAGTAGCCAAGATTACATTTTTTACTCATCTTCACTTTCTATTTCAATACTATCGTAACCATCTTCTTCCTCATCTTCTTCACTTACCCTTACATTTTCTTCTTCTTCTTCACTTTGCACTTCATCTTGTTGATCTTGTTCTTGTTCTTCTTGATCTTCCTTCATTTCATATTGTGAAAAGTCAACAAATAATGACCTCGAGGAAAAATCTAGTGCAATGGTATTTGAGATTTCTTCTTGAAGGGGTTCCGCGTCAAATGCCATTGTTCTTTCACTTAACAATTGAGGTCTACATGTGATGATTGTATGAATATTACTATCGGGATTCTTCACACTAGGAGCATAGTACACTTGAGTGGCTTGACTTGCTAAAATATAAACATCATCCCCTTTTAATTTTGAATTAAGATCAATTAAGAGCACTCCATATTTATCTTTCTTTACACCACTAACATGATCATACCAATGACATTTGAATAAAATCACTTGATTTCCGCCACCGAATGTTAGTTTGAGGATATCTTGTAAAGTCCGGTAGTAATTGCTTCCAGTATCACCATAACAATTTCCCTTCACAAGTACCCCAGAGCTTGAACTTCCTAGGTTAAATGAGTATCCGTTGACTTTGCATCTTTTATAAGAAATCACATATGAAGCAGGGCCTTGTAACAAATATGAAAATCGTTTATAGTTGTGTTGTACCTGAAATAGAATAGTCATGTTAGACACACATATACGATCAATTTTTTAAAAAACCACAAAAGGTGTTGTGCCTTTAATAATATACCTTGTTTTTCAACCATGTTGCCAAATGAGCCTTCAACATTGTATCCATCTCAGTATCACTCAACGTATATGCACTATGATTTTGAACCTCTTCTTCAAACATACTGAAAAATTGTTCATTACATGTTAGTGATGAATATTTAAAAGTGTTCATTATGAAGGGAAATATTAAAATGCTTACGTGATATAGGGTGCCACTTCATGCATGTTAGTAAGAATGTAATGTGCTGCAACGTGTAAGGAATCCACATCTAAATGATAACTGGTATATGCACCCAGAAGCTCTACTGGATATGTGAATGCATCAAGTTTATCAGGATCCCGTGAGCGATCATCAACCACATTACGACCTAGAAAATTATGCGATGTCTCAACTCCAGACTCGAAGTACATGGAACAAAAATGTGTCAACTCTTCATGTACATACTTTTCTGCAATGGCCCCTTCAACTCGTGCTTTGTTCCCTACTTTTTGCTTCATTCTGCGTTGTAGTCTTTCAATATTATACATCCACCGTGACGGGACAGGGCCGCCAAGTCTGCACTCTTCGGGTAAATGAACAAGAAGATGGTCCTTTGGATCAAACATAGCTGGAATGAATTTAGTCTCTAAAGTACAAACGATCTCGGCTATGTTTTTTTCCATTTGTCTCAAATCTGATGCTAGTAGTGTAGTTGAGCACAAGTCTTTAAAGAAATTTGAAAGGTCACAAAGTACTTTATGTATATCATCTGGAAGAAGTTCACGAAATGCAGAAGGCAACAACTTTTGCATAAAAAAGTGATAGTCATATGACTTCATGCCTTGAAATTTCAACTGAGCTATCTTACAAGATCTCTTCAAATTTGATGAACAACCATCTGGAAGTTTCACCTGATGCACCAATTTACATAACAAATTCAGCTGATCTCGCGAGAGTTCGTATCTTGCTTTAGGCCTGTTTTTACCATTCATCCATAGCTCTTGCATAATTCTCATTGCTATCAAATCATCTCTTGATCTTGTGGTATCCTTTGTCTTGAAACTGCTGAGAATGGTATGAAATATGTTGTCAAATACATTTTTCTCTGTGTGCATGACATCAATGCAATGACGTAGACATAGTGAATCCCAATATGGCAGGTCAAAGAAGCTAGTGACATGCGTCCAGTTATGTGAATCAACAAATCCAAGTGCCCTTTCTTTGCTATGTGGTTTCCCAGGTAATGGAAAAGTGATACCCGCACACATGTTACGAACAATGCGGCCTTTCCTTCGAATTCTTTGACGTTTGTCTAAGAACCCCTTATGGAATCCATAAAAACTGGATTTTCTGCTATGTGACAGTTGCTTAGCTTTAACTTCACCCATACAAACATGACAAGCCATCTTACCATGGGTTGACCACCCACTAACCATACCCTATGCTGGAAAGTCGCTAATAGTCCATAATAAGGCTGCCCATATTATAAAATTAGTCTTCGTAGAAGCATCAAATGTGTGCAAACCAACCTGCCACAAGTTAATCAACTCATCAATCAAAGGCCTAAGATAGACATTTAGATTCCTCCCAGGATCATTCGGTCCAGGTACAAGTAGTGTCATGAACATGTATGGATCCTTCATGGACATGGTGTGGGGAAGATTGTACAAAAGTAGTACAACAGGCCAAACTGAGTATACAGTAGAAGTGTCATTGCTGTGTGGGGGGAATCCATCAGTTGCAAGACCAAGTCTAACATTAAACAACTCCCCTGCAAAATCCGGATAGTTCTTGTCAAATTCCTTCAATTCTTCTCCATCTACAGGGTGTCTGAGGGCTCCTTCTGTCACAATTCTATTCTTGTGATAGTTCATAGACGAAGAGTGATTTTGAAATATCTTAAGATCTTTCTCGGAATGGTATCGTTCCCGCCATTAGTTGCAACTTTGTATCGACTCAACCTACAATACTTGCATTTTTCCAAATCTTTATCATCACACCATAGAACAACATGCAATCATTCTCACATGCATGTATTTTTTCGTATCCCGAGCTCAACTTTTTTACCATCTTCTTGACAGCATAATAATTAAAAGGAACCTTATGCCCCTCCAGAAATACATCTCCAAGTAAAAGGAGCAACTCATCAAAGGCCTTATCACTACATTTGTTATGATTCTTCCAATGTAGTAATTCTGTAACAAACTTCAATTGCGTGTACTTGATGTTGCCCGGATATATTAGTTCCCCGACATCATTAACATTATCTAAAAATTTAGATGCTCGCTCATTCGGGTCCTCTTGGTTGCTATTTTCCTCTCCAAAATCTTCCCCTCTAAAGGCTTCTATCAATATTTCATATTCATCAAACACATCTTCGTGATCATTCATTTCTTCATTTCTTAAACCATAATCAACATATTCTTTTTCATGATAACGCCATATGGTGTAACTTTCAAGAAAACTGGTTGCATATAAGTGGAACTCAACATCGGGAATGAGTTGGAAGAGTTGATTTCTACATGTATTACACGGACATCTAATTAAAAGTTTCGGATCATTGGGTTCCTTACTATTTTCTTTTGCAAATTTCAAGAAAAATTTAACCCCTTCGGTGTATTCTTCCGTAAAACCATAACCACCAGGAATAGTTCTTTTAGATATCCAACTAGTATCATAAGACATCTACAAATTAAAAATAAATTGCAATTAAGTTACACAAGTGCACACACATAATATGTGTAACATGTAATAATTTAAGTGTAAAACACATAGATGCATACAAATAAAATATAGGATAGTAGAATTGAGTCCTTACATTGATGAATGTTGCAGGTGTTAGTTGCTATGTCATCTTATGTATGAAGATGTAGTTTATTTAGAAAAAAAAGGCCAAAGAATGAGGAAGAATGAAAAAGGCAGTAGGATTTTACACAGGTTAACTTACGATGGTTTTAATATTCCGTCGTAAGTTTATTAAAAAATATTAATTTCAAACGGTCCTATAAACATTAGAAGGTGGCATTTATTAAGGTTGGTGAACGAATTTGCGACGTAATTCTGTCGTAAGGTTGGTCAAAATATCATTTTTGACTGCCATAAAAGTAAATAACATTTTCGTAAATAAATTTAGAGTAAACAAATTTTCGGCGTATTTCCGTCGTAAGTTATTTATGACGGAATTTTCGTCGTAAGTTTGGTCAAAATATCGTTGTTGACTGCGATAAAAGTAAATAACATTTCCGTAAATAAATTTAATGTAAAATGAAATCTTAAAATGTTAAACTTGCGACGGAATATCTAATTCGTCAGAAATTAGCAATTGTAGGATGCCCACTTTTATTAATAAAATAATATACTTGTTACGATATTAGATTCCGTCGTAAATTGGCATACCCACTTACGACTATTACTTACTTTCCATCGTAAATTGGCGCGCCCAATTTTTCCGTCGCAAGTTTTTTGTCACAATTGCCTAGATTTTTTGTAGTGTATGTTAAGATATATCGATTTTAGTCATATAAAAGAATTCTAAAAATTTTTAAATTCATCTTACATGACATGAATAGAAAAACATAATAAAATCACCACTCCTTAAAACGAGATTAGTTCCCGATTAACAAGATAAATTTTTAAATGATTTTTTCAACAATCCAACCGTATGGAGTTTAAGATATATCAATTTTAGTCTTCTGAACAAATTATTAAAAAAATAATTCAAATTCATCTTGCATGACATGAATAAATTTTTTAGTAAAAGCAATTAATACTCCCTAAAATGTGATTCTTTCCCGATTAACAAGATAAATTTTTTAAATTATTGAAGTTCACCATGAACAAAACTCGGGTATTTATGTCAGTCAACATACATTAGCTTCTTTTTAGCCCTATAACAAACCTGGTTTGTGACAATCCTTGAATTTGTGCAGGACTGAAAAATGTAAAGAGGTGTATTTAGTAAATGAAGATGTAATTGCAGATGATGACATAAATATCATGTCAGATGGATCCATCTATACATTTACCAAGATTTTTGGGTCTTCTTGTGGTAACCTAAGTCATCGAGAGAACATGGAAGTAGGGTCTGCAAAGAATATTCTAATCATATGGTTTTTTAAATTATTTTAGCATCTGCTGAATTTTTATCCGCTTCTAGCTTTAACTAAATTTTATCTTTTTTACTAGAGTAAATAGCACTTTGCACCCCTTAGCAATAGACACTTTTTTGAATTGGTTCTATATTATTTATCTTGGCACTTTGCACCTAAATTTTTAATTATCTCTTCATTTTGCACCCTCTGGACCATTTTCCGTCCAAATCAAAACCACTTTTGAAGATGTTATTGAGCTCCAAATCTTAAATTTTAGTAACCAAATTGAAACGTATAACAAGCCCTATCCATTTCTAATATCTAACTTGGACGGAAAATGGTCTAGGGGGTGCAAAACGAAGCGATAAATAATATTTTAGATGTAAAGTGCCAAGATAAATAATATAGAACCAATTCGAAAAGCGCCTATTGCTAAGGGGTGCAAAGTGCTATTTACTCTTTTTACTATGCTATTGTATACTTGAGTATCTTCTTCTAGTGTTCCGTTACTTGTATATTTTGTTATTTGATACAATCTAGCTACTTCTTATTCACTTGTTACTTTATTTTCTTTAGTTATTTTTCTTGTAAAACATTTCAAATCTTTGCTAAAGCTAAAGCCTGTTAATGCCTCTTCTAGAAACAATCATTTTAATTTTTGTAAACTAGGCATGTTGATTATTTAGCTTAGTAGGAGTACATATTTTTGGTAAGGCTTTGAATTGGATATAAATTTACTTTCAATTTGCTTCTTGTATAGTTTAAATAAAATTAGGAGCATTTACTATTTTAAAAGAGTGCTGGAACATGGAAAGAACAAGACTGGATTTAGGAGTTCACCCTTTTGGATCTACGCCATAAAAAGAATCACCTTGGGATTTGGAAAGAAACTACTGTAATCATCAACATAATCCTTATAAGCAAAGTATAAAACTTACAGCTAGTTACTCCTTGAACAAAAACAAAGGAGGTTGTTTCTTACTTAATAATAGTTATAGTTGTAATTTTCCTTGAAACCTTTTATTGAATCTTAATTGCAATTGTATAATTACCGAACGATTAAGAATACTGTTACTATTAAATGATTTATTTATTTAAAAAAATGAGTTAATCTTGTAAATAATTGTGTGAAAGTCAGTCAAAAAAACAATTAAAACCATTATATGTCTCATGGCACAAAACGATTTTTCTAAACAAACTGTTGTCTAGGACAATCCAGGATAACATTTTTTTGAATAAAACTATTGTTGAACAATTATCCGGACAATACTTCGATCAAGAAACCGTTGTTTGAGGAATACTATTACAAAAGTTTGAAAGACTTAGAAAATGTTGTTAGACAAGGGTGCTAGTAAAACGTTGTGTATCACAAACTAAAATAAAGGTTTTATTTTAAAACCGTTGATGTTATTTTTTCAGACAATAGTTCACGTTTAGTCAACCGTTATCTATTTTATATTGTAACAAGTAGTCTACAACCATTGTGCTCTTACCTTCTAGTAACGGTTTAATTAATCATTGTCTGATCTCAATCACACGGCGTCTCAATAGTCCACGGAAAGTTGAGGTGCCAGGCAACGATGTAAAACTATTGTATGATCCCATTTTTCTTGTAGTGCCTTTTCGTTCTGACACAAAAACATAAATAATTACAAACCTATCAATACTATAGATGTATCTCTTATTCTCTAAACCTAGAACTTGTTAAGTAACGTACTTCCTGATGATAGTCATCCTCTAACTTATCGGCAGCCTTTGTGGTAGGGAACAAAGATGGTTCTGTCGCTTACCACCAAGATCATTTGATTGTGATTCTGAATTTAAAAGTGAATTTGTCAACAAATTTAAGGCCAATGAAGCCCATGAGGTACATACTATGTTCTTCAAAATCATTTCCTAAAGGAACAAAGGGAGTCTATAAGCTTACATTGATAGATTCAAAACGGCGGTTAACAAAGTTGTACTCCCTCTGTCCCATTTTAATCACTTTTTTAGAGAATGACAAACATATCAATTTTACATTTATTGAGATGTTTATTTGAGTACTTTTACACAATTACCCCTAACAAAGTCACACTAAACTAATATTTTTATTGCATGAAAAATATAAGTTGCATTAGTAAGGGGTAAAATTAAAATTAACTTGCTAAATAATGTATGAAAATAAGAAAAAGTCACTTATTTTGGGAGAACAATCAAATTCTAAAAAGACTGTTAAAATGGAACAAAGTGAGAGTATGTGTTAATGAGACTAAGACATTGGTACACCTTAGGAGTGGACTCAACCCTTATGAATGCGAGTAAATGTGTGCAAGCTCTTGGAAATATAACCCCACAATGTTGGCTCGAGCATATGACTTAGCATCTTAGGTACTAACAAGATGGAATCTCTGAGCATGCTAAAAGTAAAGCACTGCCACCCCCTTTGCAAGGCAACCTTTCTTCCAAAAGGAACAATAGTACTCTTGGAATCACACTCGAAGACCATCAACACTTCTACACCAGATTCAAACGACTCAAGGCCCAGGACTTGTCGGCAAGGCCTTAATCTCTGTCAATGATAGACTGGGCCATGCAATTCATGTTCTAAAACTCAGAACTCGGTTGGGCTCGGTCAAGGGGCGAAGTAATGAGTACCTAGTTAAAAAATCAGAAATAACAAAATATTAATTTTAATGTTACTGTAAATTTTAACTTTTGCAAATGATTTATAATTAATTATATATGCAATTTACTAATTCTAGATTGCAGTCAATTCACCCAAGTAAAAGATTCTGAAATTTTTTATTACCATCATAACAAGCACAAACATACTTAAGAGAGTTATAGTAGCTAGTAGCCTAATACACTTAAGAAATTGAAATAAAGAATCCCCGCTAAGAAAAATGAAAAACAAAGATTACAACAAGTTAGACTAATTAGCAATTAAGAGTTAAGAGCTTTAAGACTAATTAAAAAAACCAAGATTACAATATTTAAACTCCTTAACAAGGAAATAAAATTCTATTCTTTAGTCTAGAAACTCTTCGGTTAGTAATACAATCATAAAAAATTTCATCACATCTCTTGATCTTATTCATCAAATATAATGACGTCGTCCAGTTTATCTTTGAATTCGGAATCATCCTCATCAAGCACTCTAGCAGCTCTTTCAGAACCGACAAAAGGTAGTCCAACAAATTTACCTTTATTGTAATCCACACCGATGGCTGAATTTTGTGGAACTTCTTCATCACGTCACCGCCTCCTACAATCTAAACTTAAACCATACTTTCTTCACTATCTAGTAGAACATCACATTTATCCTTCATTAGATTCTTTTTGTTTGCTAGCTTTGCATTGAATTGCACATAAACAAGATTGTGCAATTTCTCAACATAGTTAACCTTTCATTTCTTTGTATGAATCTGTAGAATATACTTAACCTTAATTGTTGATTCTTGTACCAAAAGAAAACGCTCGATTAGAGCTTCGATTTGGTTATAAGAACGTTGAAAACAGGCTTGTAATCTGTCTAAAATCGCAATTTGAAGGTCAAGAACAAATCAATCCTTTTCAATCTTATCTGCAAAATTTTGGTATTTATCTGATTTTTGTATAAATTAAAAACAATTTTCTCGCTATTTATATTTACGGGAAAATACACCCCGTAAATCAATTTGACGATACATGGACCATATAATTAAAATAATTTGCTCGAAATGTTTATTGACGGAGAAAATTTATTTTTATAATATTTTTATTTAAATATGAAAATTATATCAAAATTCCCCATTTTTCACGAATGATTAAAAAATGCAATAATAACGAGCCAACGAATCGCTTTCGATTTTATAAAATTAAAAACACAATTTTTGTAGGGTTTGACGTCCCAGTTGGGTCCCGGTCCGATACTTTTTAATAAACTGAAACATTTTCAAAATTTAAAATAAACTCCGAAAGTAATTATAAAATATACCAACTTAGGCCGAAAGAGACAAAACAGGTCACACGTAACATACGCTATCATAAACGAGTCCAAATAATGATACTTTCATATAAATGCATTTTAACACGTAACGAATATCCAAAAATATCCTGGTCCTTACGGGAATACATATAAAATCTATGACATACAATTTTTGAACCAGAAATATTTTTAAATTAAATTAAACATATAATATTGTATTTAACACATAATTAAATAATCATAAATAATGTAAATTCCACATAGAATATTTTTATACTTTCAACAATTAAAATTTTGACGGGATAAAAATATCACTCGATCCCTAAAATTTTTAAAATGAACTCAATTCACCGATAACGATAAACGATCGGCGTTTAAATAATTTTTTAAAAAAAAATAAGAAAACTAAGTATATATTTCCCTAATACCGACGGGGATCGAAACAACACTTATCAACTAGCACATTGAGCGTTTTATATTCAAGAAACATCACATGGAATAAAATATCCATAATTTTGTTCCTTCCAAATTGGAAAACTCACATAAAAGCTTTCACATAATAATTAAAATAAATACTGAAAATACGGGATATTAAATTTTACAATCTGCATCTAACCATACAACAGTCATACCAGAACACTACAACTTCTACATCATCATTTAACAACTACAGCAACTGAACTAAACATGTTAATTTAAACACCAAACCAATCAAACAAGAAACATGGATCATGAAGCACACATCCAATTCAGTTTACAACAGAGTGATTAGCATCAACAAAGCCAAGATTTCCAGCAGTGTCTGGCAGATTAGGCAAGATAGTAAGATCAAGAAGTCCAGAGAAATCATCATTTTGAGCACCTATACCAATTCCCATTGGCTCCACAGCCAACTGACCTTCAAACATCCTAGATGTACCTTCATCAATTTCCTCTATTAACCCCTTTTTCTAAAACAACTTATCCTCTAGGAGTTCTATCCTATCAGTCAATTTAAGGTTGATTTCTTTGAGATAAGCAATATCAGTTTTAAGCAATTTGATTTGAAAACCAACTTTTTCAAAATTGACCACTTTAGGGATTAAAATGGGGAGATGGATTTGTTTGCAAGGTTGAGGTTTACACACACTCAAAGGCACCTGATTTTGAACAGGTTCCTCAATGTTGCAATATTCAATCTGTTTGGCAAACAGTTTGGACATTTTGATGTGATTTGTCTCAAAAAGTGAAGTGATAAGTAAACCATTGGTATGTAATCCTCATAAAAATCATGAATCATGTTTAAAATGATGACATAACTCAAGCTGAACTCTACTTTGTTTGTGACTAGTTGAAACATGACCTTAAGATCAACAAAATCAGAGACTCTATCTTGTTTAAGTTTTGGGAGTATGTTTACCCTAACGATGATAGCAAGTTTTTGATATGTGGGAGTGAAGTGATTAAAGTGAATACCTCAATTAGAATGACATAAGCTAGAAGGAACATCGGTATCACAAAAGAAGCCTACATACAATTCAAACTCTTTTTGATTAAACACAAACTTTTCAAAGATGTTAAGACATGGTTGTTGTAGTGTTTTGTGACCTAACCTCATAGCTTTATGAATAGAGTTATTATCAACTTTCATGTTAACCCCTTGGACAAAAGACTCTATATAATACACCCCATCTTCCCTTTGAAAACCTTCCATATTAGCATAAAATTCACCTAAGAGATGAGTGTAATAGTTTTGACCCCTATAGAATACAAAATTATCCCATTTAGCAGCCATTAATACACTATGAACCTCACCTTTTTGCTCTAT
>PHNY01062302.1:9686-25992 GCA_003724115.2 Anethum foeniculum
GATGTAATAAATGTGAAATTATTGTTTATCATGATCCTGTATGGTATTGATGCGTTCTCTGAGACTATAACATGTGTGTGTGAAAGGTAAGGGTCAAGATATGAGTAGTTGTGTGTCGATGAGAAATATAAAGGAAATGTTTTGAAAAAGGATTTGTAAAGTTGCAAGTGACAACCCAGATTCATGACCCTGGATTTGGGGGTGTTACAATAACCGCACATCAAAAGAGCTTCGACGAATGGAGTATGAAGCCTTGGTGTCCAAACAACCTTGTTATTCCCTTCTGTGTCAAATTAAAAACATATCATTACTATGAACATTAGTGCTATAAATATCAATCAAAGTTTTCTTACTTGTTGGTTTGTCATGAGAATTTTGTGTGTCAAATTAAAAAAAAAAATTCATATCATTACTATGAACATTAGTGCTATAAATATCAATCAAAGTTTTCTTACTTGTTGGTTTGTCATGAGAATTTCCTGTCATAGAAGATGAGCCAATGTTTGATGATGGTACATTTTCTAGAGATCTTCTATTAATATCATTATTGGCCTTTAGGTTAGTCTTTCTCCATTCACAAAACTGCCACATGTCTTTAACATCATCAGCCATTATAGGCTTTACCAAGAAATTCTTTGCTCCATTTTTTAGTCCTTCCTTAATTAGATTGTTTTTGATAGTCTTTGACATCACTGTTTGACATAAGTTTAATCTTTATTAATAACCCATAACCAGAATTGATTATATAATTATTCCCCTTGTTGAAAAAACGACCATAACCAATATTATACAAAAGTTATTAACAAAATATCTAATAAATCAAATTCAATATTATTTTCATTTGTATTATAGATATAATTGATGTTATCACACCTACAAATATAATTAACAAGTACGTGATATCATTGTATGAAGAATAATTGAAAAATATATACTAAGGACTTACATATTACAGGGATTTAGTACTCTTTTGTGATGTGTCTCACAAGTTCAAAATCATTTACTTGAGACATGTGAACTTCGAAAAGAACAAGATCGAATGATTTCTGCCTTAAGTGGCACACATCATTGGCATGACATGCCGTGGTCACTGAAATTAAAATTTGAAAAATTATTAGCATATAAACAAAAGAAACAAATAACTATTTATTGACATACAATTGATAGAGAAAAATTAAAGTACCATTCCAGAATTCAACTAATCAACTTTAAATTTTGGTTAAAAGAAAATTACGTAAGACTAATGGACGAAATATTGACAATATTAATTTGTAATTTAATTTAAAGCTTATTGAAATACAATAAAAATAACATATTACTCTAAAGTATATTTACAATACTTATAAATACATGAAAGGAATATATGTATTTGTTAAATAATGACAAAATAATTTCCCTATTAACTGATTCAAATATACTTGTATTGGTTACCTTTCGAAAATGAGGATAATTTGTAAAACAGTGATGTTAGCATACTTTCTTCAATGACATTTTAAAATTTTCAATTAAGATTTAACACACTAGTTATGATCTAAGTGTTCAAAATACTAAAAATTTAATTAACTATTCATGTGAATACATTTTTAAATATACCCCAATCAAATATAACCTATATTCTGTATAATTCACACACATAAATCATCAATGAAAAAAGAAAGCCAACCTGGCATATAAAACTAGCATTCTACATACAAATAGCACTCAATTAAAACACATATTTCTCTGCTCTAAAATTACATAGTTTGATAAGTATACCTTCGTAAATATCCCATCTGCTAAGCGAGGTTTTAGCATCTTCTAAACAAATTACATCCTCATCCACTAACAAAACCCCCTACATCCTCTGATACATATGAAGTTAACAATTAAAATACTTGAATATTTTAAGCACTAAGCTTTTATTTTTTTATTACTCCTCAAAGTTTGGTACTACCAACACAAATACCTCAATTTATAAGTGAATAGACCTTTGAAAGAATTTCAAAGTCGCAGTCTTACAGATAAGGGTAGGAAGAGTATTGTTTATTGAAATAAATGTCACCAGTATTTTTAGTACTTTTCATTTTTATTTAATTTGAATTAATGAAAAAAAAATCTATAAGATATTTGCATGCATCTCATAGATGTGAATATTTTTGTCCTTTACACTCTATTGTTGTTTACATTTGCAGCCCACGGTTTTTAATAAATAGCAGTTTTCTTATCTCTAGGATGTCAAAACAAAGTGAAATAAATTGTTAGACACATGATATTTATTGGCACAATAATTAAAAAATTTGGTAAATAAGAACAGTAAATTTTATTATTTAAGGTCAGGTGGGCCGAGTTGTACAAAATCTCAAGAGGTTTTCAGATAGGAGTAGTATATTTTTATTATATTGTTCGTAATTAATGAAAAGGAGATGAATTGTCTTCTGAAATGTATATCCTTTTAAACTATTAAAATTCTAATGTTTTTAGAATTTTGTGAAATGAGATTGTACATGATATTCTTATAATTTAAAATTAATACTCCCGTTTCAAAATACATATCCACTTAAAAAAAAATTACTCACATTAATAAAAGTAAATATTGAAAAAAAAAATTAAATTTTTATGAATATTAATTGCACTAAATGAAAATGGTTTATCGAATAGAGTTGATCTTGTAAATATAAATTCCATGTGAATTAGAGTTCATTATGAAAATATAAACTACAGGGTAGCGATGAAAATTATTTAAAAAGTTGCATTGAAAGTTGAAGTGGACAACCAATTTGAAACAATTTTTTTCAAAAAGTGGACAATTATTTTGAAATTGACAGAGTTACAGTTTAAATAAAAAAGCAGAAATGGTTACTATTTGTACCATGGTGACAATACTTTGATGTTTTAGAAAAAATATTATTTTATACGAATTACGTTGTATTGATTATTAATTAATTTATTATCTCTTTTTATTTATTACATTATAAATGTTAGAATAATAAATGTCCTTGAAATTTGGATATGAATTGAATATCTCTAAGTATGTGACTTAGAAATGAGATTATGTTATTTATTTGAAAAAGATAGTGGAGTATTATTATTAAAGGATATTAATAATGCATAAAGATTAGTATGTTAGAATGTTTTCTAGTATGTATGTTTGTTGACTGATCACACTTTTGGATTTTGAGGCATTAAACACAGCGGAAATCATAAATTAAAATCGTAAAAATCAGAATTAATGAAATGCAAACACAGGATCCATGCGAAAAATAGATATATAATTCGTAGATAGATATTTATTTACCTTTAGAACTTTTACCAATTCATTGTTCGAAGATTAACGGATATCCAATGCTTGTTCAATCAACACGCATCCCGCTCTCGTGATTTACGCTCTATTGGTATCTACACGAATGTTTGAACTCAAGCATCAGATGTGTACTAGCACAAAATCATTTATTGTTGCTCTCTCCCACTTCTATATTGGTGACTAGGGTTTTTATTAAAAGTTGAAATCTTGAAAATCAACCGCAGGAGATATTATATAGGGAGTTGACAAGTGAATTATAACTCTTAACTAATTAAGTTATTATTAATTCGAAATTCATATTTGTATTATAACTAAGTCTCACTTAATTAGATTAATAAATTTCCTTAAAATATGATATGCATTCCATCTCTTTAAGTACATGACTTAATATGAGATTATGAGAATAGTATTAATATTCCTAAAAGTCCCTAGTCAAGTATAATTATTAAGAGACAATAATAAAGCATTAAGATCGGTGTGTCTTTTTGGCTAACAATCACATTTTATTAATCATAGGTATAGGGATACTAAAGTCGAAAATACAGGTGCATGTAAATATACATGGGGTTGGATAGACCCAATTTGAGTATCTACATGTCTGTTGTGTCAGAAGTAAGTCAGAAGTAATTCTCATAGTGATAATGATGTAATAATTTTTACACTTGAAATCATTATATTTCTATACAAGAATTAATGTACTTTGGTTATATTAAAAGTTACTTTTGACCGGGTAATGATAAAAGTGTACTTCGGGTATAGTATGAATCATATGAGAAATATGAATGATCTAGAAAGGATTTAACCCTCCTATTTTAGAAGTGATATTATTGGCCTCTTGTGTGAGCTAGATGTTGAAGTATTTTTATGTATATAAGTTTGTTCACAGGGAAGGACTGATGTTAATACAAGTTCAAGTTATGACTCCTTAAAATCTAGATATGAGAAAAATGATTTGGTTTTTGATAAAACTAACTTAATGTAATGAGCGACCAAAGTGCCTAGCCATGTGTAGACCGAAATGGTCTGGCGAAGCGCGGGTTCAATTCCTATCGTTCGCCCACCAAAAAATGGGCCCGGATGGTAGAAGCGCCATGGGAGGCCGGGTCATTTAACGGAAATGGAGGGATTTTCCCAATCGAACTAACGATTTAAAGATAATAAAAAGCAATCCAGAAACTAGGGTTCTTCATTGGTGTTAATGAATGTGTACAATCCATGATATTCAAGTCTCGTGCTCTTGCTAAAAACATTTCTCTGATGTTTATATTGTTCTCTCCCAAGATGCAATATAATGCATGCAACTACATATTGAAGTCACTCCCATAATCAATCAACATATAATTATAAACTATTAAAACTCAAGAAATTTTGGTTTCACAATTCACATATTAATCTCCCAATTAAATAATTGAATCATGTCTATCGTATCATAAACTAGAATTATAAATCCTCTCCCGATTCATTACAATCCCTATAGATACAATTAATGGTTTGAGACTCCCTCAATCATGTTAAGCACTCAACAACAGATTAGCAAAGCAGAGAAATCACAATATAGTCACACAAGCATGTTTAACCAATGAATACTACCTAATTCCTGGATTATGGAATTAGTTACCCATAATGAATGGAGAAAGCAAACATACAAGTATAACTGAAATCATGATTACAAGAGTATAGATTTAAGAAAGACACAACTTTAATAAATCTCTCAAACTCGGAGTAAATCCCTTCAATCCTTGTTCAAGCTCTCTCTAAGCCTCTCTCTCTCTTTCCCCCCATACCTCCACTCTGAATAATGGTATATAACCTAATATAATGTATTTTTAATTATTTCCTCTACAAAAAATACAATCCGCATACAAGTTGGATAATGTTGTAATTCGTTTTCTGACTTCAGGGCCTGTTACTGGGCTAATCCAGTCCGAAATAAAATTTGGGACCACCTCCAAATATAATTTCTTTAGCTTCGCGTGGACTATTTAATGTCCCAAATTTGATGTCCAGAAGTCGAGTTAAGGCCCAAACACTGATTGTTGCGCAAGCCGTCCAACAAATCCGAGTTTTCATATGAGTTTAGCCCAAATAGGCCCAATTCCTTCCAACTTTATGAATATTTATTTCCTGCAATTAAACATTAAATTAGTTCTAATAAATACCCAATTAATTAAAAAATCATATAAATGTGAGAATAAAATCCCTCATTATACATATTAATATATATTCTATCAAATATCCCCCACTTTGTATTTTGCACGTCCTTGGAAAAACTAATGTAATATGCATAATAATACTTCCACTTCCGTAGATGATCACGGTTGTATTTGACATATCCAACAAGCCCTTTAAACCCCTAGGTAGCCCTAGTGAACAAGTAAGGTCTAGTGAGGGCCTATAGTAAATATACCCACAAAATTCATCTAACTCATGCAAAATATAAATAAATGATTTAAAAATGCAAAGGATCTCAAACATAATAGTTTATTCCAAGTCAGCTATAGCCTTCAGAGAATGCAACAAGTTTAGACATATCAAGCCCACACCACAACATAACTACATAGCAAACACAAGTACCGAGTGTGTGTGTGCTCAGCTTAACAAAATGCTCTCTAATGAACCAAGAACAAAGACATACAAGTTTCAACATGACAAGTCATGCGAGTTAATAGCCCCCAAGTTGAGTACTAGAATTGATCTTAAACACTTGGTTACTTAGCACTAGCCATCTATCAAGTTTAACATGGGATTTCTATGTTTTCTTTATTGATGCAATACTACCATATACATATATGGTTTTTTTTATATGCCCGGCCTAAGGTCAGGACGGTTCTCAGGGTAAGTGAATCACAACCACCATAATACTTCACAAGCTCAGAATAAGATAGGGACACTCCTCGGTGTACATGAATTATAACCGACATCAGACTTTGCCAACCATATTATACATGCATATATATTTTAAGTGGTTTATTTAACCGTGCAATGGTCGAGATCCCCAAAGATTTATGAACTAATACCCGAGTATTGGGTTAGCAATCCTAAACCATAAGGATTTAGGTTACTAGGCATAAATTCTCGTCAGACTTAATTACTCGAGCAATAATGAGCTCAACCTAGTCAATTACACCATAATTTTTTATTTTTTTTGTTTTTTTTTGTTTTTTGCGTGTTCAACTACTATCGTACATTTTTTTCATTTTCTTTTTGAAGATATATTACCCCACTGCTATCCTCAAACTCAAGTATTTACGTACTAAGCTCAAAAGGAAATAGTAAAAATTCTAATCATCAACAAGTGGCTACCCCTCAAGAAACAAGGATATCTAAGTCTCAGTGGTTCAAGAGCATTATAAAATTTTGTGCAAAATAATTTCTGCAATAGTGATACTACGCATGTAACATCATTAACGTGTGATCATAGCAAGACTTAACAAAAAACAAGCTACACATAGTATCATCATCAGTCACAGACTTGGACTACTAATAGTATGAGATCATGGTATGGTATGCCATATAATACAATGCAATTCAACTAACATACAATATCACTATATGAAACAATGCAATCTATATGAACTATTTTACAAGAATAATTTTTTTTTATATCACACTATAAACACATAATTGTGAACATATCCCCACACTTAAATGGGTCAATGTCCTCATTGACACACTAAACAAATAATCCTATAATATAAAAGAAAGAAAGAAAGAAGTACTCCCCTATACATAAGCATTAAGTGCCAAAAGCCATGATTATCGCGGTGGCGGTTGAGGAAAGTGAAAATTCATGTAGTCGAACATCTCCTTCAATAAGACTTGTTAATTTGCCACATCTGTTTGAACAACTTTAAAATCTGCATGTAAGCTCTTAATTTTTTTTCTCTCTAACCCAGATACTTGATTAATCAAAGACTTATTAGCAGTCTCTGATTTTTCCCTCTCCTGAGGTGCATGAATAAAGATTATAAGTTAGTGTCTGTTAGGTGCTCTGTCCGTGCTGCCCGCTCCAAGTGTAAGATGAGGCCTGTTGCAGGTGTAAGACTTGAAGATCCAGTGTTTTAGGGTTTGTTTGATGCAAACGTTAACATGTCTAAGAAATATCCACAAAGTCTAAAGAATTAAGTGGCAGAACAGCAATTGAGCATGTATTTGCTGGTGCCTGCTAGTGCATGAACACGTTCAGGGTAGCATGATCATGCTGAATTGACAAAACATCCCATTAGCTTTTGCAGAGGCTATACATAATCATACCAGAATCTTGCATGATTATGCCAAACGGAGGGAACATCACAGTAACTTGAGACTAGACAATGTAAGCGTGCCAAGTTGGCTAAACATCCAAGAGACTTTAGAGAGGGAATAATGTCCATGGCATTATCATGTCAGTGAGGTGCATGATCATGTGAAATTGCCAAATAAATCCAAAATCCAGAGAAGGTGGTCAGCGTGAGCATTGAATGGCAGAGCATGAACATGCTGCTTTCTGCAAGAGGGTGCTATGTTGGTGCATGAACACGCAAGTACTGGCATGGACATCCCAAATCATCAAAAAGTGGCAATGGCTAGCATGACCAAGCTAGTAATTGGCATGGGCATGCTCAATTTCCAAAAATGAATAGAGTGAGAAGCGTGACCAGCAGAAGAATAGTAGGTCAGTGTGCATGATCGTGCGAGAAACATATATGAACAAGCCAAATGTGAAATCTGCATAGTCACTTTAATGCTTTCTTACAACAGATATGCATGAGCATGCTGAGTAAGTGTGTGATCATGCCAAGAAGCTGCGTGATGATTCCAGAAAATGCATGATCATGCAAAATTGTTAAAATACAATAGAGGAGGTAGCTTTCTGCTGCATGATCATGTTGGACACCCTACGTGACCATGTCAAATAGTGAAAAATCAGTCGAAGGACATGTCTGTGCTGTGTGATGATGTTCAAGAGATGTGTGACCATGCTTTTTGCTGTCAAATTAGTTGAGTGGTCCCTTTTCCCTGTTGGTGTACTGGCATAACCATGCCAAACACAAAAATTTCAGTCGAGGTGTAATGTTGGTGCTGCATGATCATGTTGATAACCTTCGTGATCATGTTAAATGCAGAAATATCATTTGAAGCACCATTTTACAATGCATGGGCATGCTACAAATAGCTGCATAAGCATGCCAGTTGGTGTGGTAACAATCAAGGTACAAACTCAAGGCCTTCTATCCAAACAAGAACTCCATTAAGCCTTCAAAACTCAATTCGGGAGATTATTCTTCTTAATAATCACAAACTTAGCTTTATTGGCAACCTGTACCAATTAGCAAACCAGTTAAATAAAACATCATTATATAATCATGGGGATAAAATTCTCTCTCAAACACAATTAAGTAATACATATAAGGACATAGATAAATATAGTAACAAGCATGGGTTGCCTCCCAAGAAGAGCTTGTTTAACGTCATTAGCTTGACGCCTGTAACTCTTATAATTTCATGGTGGATATCTCGAAACCATCTCAAATGATCCAACTGTAATATCCACTTCATCCACCCCTTGAAATTCACGTGCAAGACAAAAGTGTTCGTCAATTTCAGCTTCTGCCTCACGAGCATGATCATTGACTTCTTTCACAAGTTCTTCCCTAACATCCACCAAATTATACTCATTTTCAACTAACAACCCTTTCATAACTTGATGAAGATCAAAGTTAACTTTTTCTTCTCCCACGTTCAATGTAAGCTTACCAACTTTGGCATCAATGTTGGTTCCCGTAGTTGCTAAAAATGGTCTTCCCAAAATAATTGGAATATCAACATCCTCATTCATCTCTAACATCTCCAAGTACACCTAATGGACACCTTATTGATCTATCCGCAAGCTACAGTGAAATTATTTTCTTCTTTAACCCTCCCAAGCCAAGTCTTTTGGAAGTAGAGTGTGGCATTAAACTTACACTAGCACCAAGATCACACAAGGCTCGTTTTACTCCAACTTCCCCAATAGTGCATGGAAAAGAAAATCTTTCAGGATCCTTGGTTTTAGGAGGAATCGTGTGTTGAATGACAGCACTACACTCTTCGTTAAGGGTGATTGTCTCCACCTCCAATTTCTTCCTATTAGACAACACCTCCTTCATGAATTTCGCATAAAGAGGCATTTGAGCCAATGCATCAGCAAACGGAATGCTAATATGAATATCATGAAACATCTTCCAAAACTTTTCATATTTTTTTTAACTTCCCATTTTTGAACCTTTGTGGAAAAGGAATTGGAGGAAAGTATGGTTTCATTAGATCTTTATGTGTAGGCTTCTCCTTTTTTGTTCGTTGTCAACACTTCCAGAAATCTCCACATTAACTTGATGTGTTTTTCTCTTTTTAGGAGGAAGAATCTCATCTTTAAGTGCTGGAGCCATAATTTCCGGTAGTTCTCTTCCACTCCTCAAAGTGATATCCTTGCACTGCTCTTTGACATTCACATCGGGTTGACTAGGATGTGCTCTTTGTTCACAAACACCAATTTTATTAGCAATATGTCTCGTCTGCACTTCTAATAACTTCTGTGAAGTAGCTACTTGCTCAAGTCTTTTGTCAACTTGTCCAAATTTTCTCTCAACATTTGCGAATGCTCCACTCATTCCTTGTATCATCTTGTTCAGTGCAACTTCACAATCAGCATATTCCTTTTTTTCTTTAGGTGGAAGTTGATATTATTGTCGTTGCTGAAAACCTGGGGGCAGATTTTGTCTTGCTGCAACATATGTCGGATTTTAAGCATGGTTGTTGCTTAAGAGAGATTGTTGTTTGGCCTTTGATCTGGATTGTAGTAAAAATTATTTTGCACTCGCCAAGATCTTCCCTGGATAAAAGATGCTTCCTCAGGGAATTGAGGAACATATGAAGACCGGTCAACACCATAATCACCATAACCTCCCATTGGAGCAGAGATAACATTAACATTCACCTTTTGTCCACGTACATCTTGAGTTAGAGCATCCAATTTAAGGGTGATCAAATTCATCATCTCTGTGTCTTGTGTTGAATTTACTGAACTCGCTCCACTAGGTGCCCAAGCATAATTATTTGCTTCCAAATGCTCAAGAAGTGCTTTTGACTTTTGTACATGTGATTTTTCAAAATCACCTCCAACTGTCACATCCAAGCTCAATCGAACATCTGAATTTAAGGACCCATAAAAAGTACTCAAAATTATCCACTCTGTACAACCGTGATGTGGACATTTTCTCAACAATGCCTTGTATCTCACCCATGCCTGATACAAGCCTTCACCTGGCTGCGTTTTGAAACTCAGAATGATTGTCCTCATTTGTTGAGTCTTTTCAGAAGGATAATATTTAGACAAGAACTCGGTAGAAAGACTCTCCAATGTAGCAACTATAGCCTCTGGAAGTTGTTGGAACCAATCCAAAGCGCTTCCCTTTATAGAGTAAGGGAACATGTGAAGACAAATTTGGTCTACAGTTTATCCATTGATTTTGATGAATCACACATCTGCACAAAGCACTCTAGATGATGGTGTGGATACTCTCACCTAATATCTCCTTCAAATGCATAGTTGCTCACCATTTGAATTAAGCTCGAATTGATAGTAAATTGAGCTGCATTAATTGTTGGAGTCCTGTATATGCAGTTCGTGGCATTAGGAGTCTCATGATCCCGAATGGATGACTCATCAACAATAACCAGTTCGGTTGCCTTGCCTCTCGCGTAAAAACTCAAAAAGTGCGTTCAATTTCCGGATGAAATTGTAAATTCCCAGCACTGGTAGAATGTCATATGAATACTACTTAATTCTCGGATTATGGAATTAGTTACACATAATGAATGGAGAAAGAAAATGTATATGTATAACTGAAATCATGATTAAAAGAGTATAGAGTTAAGAAAGATACAACTTTTTGAAATCTCTCAAACTCGGAGTGAATCCCTTCAATCCTTGCTCAAGTTCTCTCTAAGCCTCTCTCCCCCATACCTTCACTCTTAATAATAGTATATAACCTAATATAAAAGTATTTCTAATTATTTCCTCTACATAAAATACAATCCGCATAAAAGTTGGATAATGCTGTAATTCATCTTCTGACTTCCAGGCCTGTTAGTGGGCTGATCCTATCCGAAATAAAATATGGGACCATCTCCAAATTAAAGATAATTCCTTTAGCTTCACGTGGACTATTTAATCGCTCAAATGTGATGTCCAGAACTCGAGTTAAGGCCCAAACACTGATTGCTGCGCAAGCCTTCCAACAAATCCGAATTTTCATATGAGTTTAACCCAAATAGGCCCAATTCCTTCCAACTTTATGAATATTTATTTCCTGCAATTAAACATTAAAATAGTATTAATGAATACCCAATTAATTAAAAAACCATATGCACTCATATGGTTGCGCTAGACTATGAAATGCGTGGTTGCGCTCATATGTCTATTTGATATGGTAGCCTACTCATTGATCAAGGAAACCTGAATTATACTATAATGAGGATGACACATTACATGTCTCTAGTTTAATCTATAATATTTGGTTAAAGGGATTATATTACGTTGTACATTATTTACGAAAGGTTTAATCGATCATCGATCTAATAATTACTAGCTTATAACGCGTGCAATGTACGGATTTTCTTTAATATTACATAATTTTTTAATTAATTTAAACTGAAATTAAATCGAATTGCCCGTGTTATTTTGGAAAAAAAAACAAATTTGTTATTAAAATAGCCAAGTTAACATAGATTAGCCGAAAAAATTAATTGGTTAGTTATTAGTAATTATTACATTCTATTTTATTTTGTTAAATAGAATTCCCGTGATTTTTTTGAAAAAAGAGATATTTTAGTTGGAAGAAAAAAGGTAAGGTGTTATAGTTGAAAAGGGTAATTGGTTTATATACTAAATAGGATTCGGAGTTATTAGTAATTATAATATTTTATTTTATTAAATAGAATTGCACCTGATATTTTTAGAAAATGAGATGCTTTAGTTCGGAAAAATAAAAAAGGTAACGTGTTTTAGTTGAAAAAGATAATTGGTTTGTATACTTTTTCAAAAAAAAAATTGGTTTGTATACTTATTAAATCTAATTGTCCGTGTCAATTTGGAAATGTAGCAAATTTGCTACTTAAAATAGAAAAGATGATATGTTTTAGCCAAAAAAAGTTAATTGGTTTACATACTAATTAGGATTAAAATCAGTAATTATAATATTATATTTTATTTTATTAAATATAATTACCCGTGATATTTTTGAAAAATGAGGTGTTTTAGTTGGGAAAAATAGAAAAGGTAGCATGTTTTAGTTAAAAAAGATAATCAGCTTGTATACTAATTAAAATTAATATTGGTTTTAAATAAATTGGTCACATAAATAATTAAGTAAGAGTAGTTAAGTAAAAAATATATTATTATTTAGGTAAGAGTAATTAATTAAATACAGGATGTACCAAAATAATAATAATTGTTATTTTTTGAATTATATCTAACGGTTCCCATTAATTTGATTTTAAAAATTAAACGGGCGTGGATTGAGTGACCAAACTATGGAGTGACCAGAATACCAACGAAACTTTCAATATTTCGTCTTTAATATAATAGTATTGATTATTTGGGTACCAATGATTTATTACTAGATGCCGCTCATTATTTATGATTTTAAATTAGATTTAAAATATGTTGTCAACCTAATAATAATATATAGGGTCACACAAAAAGAATGCTTGAAGGATTATTTATTTAAATTTGGATTTAAATAAAATTAAAGTAATTCTAATAATTTATAATGTTAATTAAGTATGACTTAATAAATTAGATAAATAATGATATCTGAATTTACTAATATTAATCCAAAATTTTATTTGTTAATTAAATAATTAAGTGAGACTTAATTATAATACAAATTGGAGTTTTGAATTAATAATAATTCCTAATTAGTTAAGAGTTATAATTCGTTATCTACTCTCTAATATTAAAAATCCTAGCCACTAAGAAAGAAGAGGGAGAGAGCAGAAGAGGGAGAGAGCAATAAGAAACGATTTTGTGCTAGTACACATGCGAACCTAGAGTTCAAGCATTCGTGCAAATACCGGTACAGCGTAAATCGCGAGTGGGGTCCATTTTGACTTGACCAGCTTTGGATCTCCATTATTATTCCATTAATGAACTGTTAAAATTTTTTAAGATAAACAATCTAATCTACGAATTAAATATCGATTTTCGCATGGATCCTGCATTTGGGTTTCGTTAATCTGGTTATTACGATTTTAATTTATGATTTTCACTGTGTTTTATGCCTCAAACCCCAACAATATGTTCACTTTATAGAACTATAGAAACTTGTTGAGTTGGGTAAATAATTGAATTAGTAAGTTTTAGATTAAAAGACTTCATACCTGAACTGTCAAAATGAAGAAAGCTTTCTATATGAGAGAAAATAAGATAATTGGTTGAGTATATTGATTTTTCTTTAATCCTAGCAAAATAATTAAATGAAACTGCTAATAACTGGGCTAGCAATAGAAGTATTCCAAGATGACATCGTAGAATTTTAAGAAGATTACATGGTATTATCAATCAAATTGGTATATAAATGAGAATTTGAAGGCTCAGGGTCATTACCTCGGCTAAATTATCAAAATTACCAAGTAGATCGAATGAAATATCATTGTTGTTTAATGAAAACCCGTCATAGAAACTAATTTGCACCAACACTAGTATATCCAGATGAAATGTCATTATTAATTAATGGAAGCCGATCAAGAAAATCAAAAGGAAACGTGTAGTAGTGGTAGTAGATTCCATGACAAAGCCTAACTCATAAAAATATATAACAGGTTTATCTAATGTCAATAACTTACATACCTTTAGTAAGTGTGAAAAATCTAAAGACGTTGAGGAAACTTCTATACCTTTCAGTATGTAAAATTGTAATAATTTATTTTGTTCATCTGTCTTTTGGTAAAGTTTCCCAAGTAGAGTAGCGTTTACATGGAAAAATAGGTTTTATACGACTATATTTTTTTTGTGATAATAAAGTTCAACACATTTTTTTTATCTTAAAATATGAATATATTTTATAATATGATACTCTCAATGTTCATTGACAGCAGAGAATTGATGAGTGAGTATACTCGTCCCAAATTATCTTTGCAGAATTGACCAAATCTAGTCATTACTAATTTGTTCACAACCTGTATTTCAAATCAAGCCAATTACCATGTAGGTTACTAAATCCCATTGTGATAACACACTTTGAGATATTTTTGAACTACTAACAAATGTATATACAAATCCTAATTTATTCTTAGTTCATAACACCTTTGATGTTCCAAAATTCTCAAATTTTGTCAACTTATTAGCAATAAGGATCTAATTAGGGATGATGAGTATATTTATAACAAACGTAGATTAGAACTTATTCAAGACTATGTAGCATCAATTTTTTAAATATAACCCTAGTGTTTTGTTGATAAGTTGTATTTTTACCATTACATTAACATCAATCCTCTTCATCATTACGGCTGATTCAATTTATCTCTTACGAAGAACAATTAGTGACACTATCTAATTCTTCAAATTAGAATTAATACTCAATGAATAATAATACAAGCACAATCGTATATCTCATCTCAATCCTAACAATTAGATCATCATCACATGCATAAACACAATGTGCTTCAATTTTATAAATATTATCATGTTTCTAAATTAACTAAACAATAAATTATCATGTATACATCCAAACGTTGAACAATAGCACCATGAAAATTACTTGATGAAACACTATAGATAAATATAGAAATGTAGAGAGAGAAATATAAACAGGGAAGAAGATAGAATAGAGAAATGTTTATATTTATATATTACTCCTCTATTTTTTAATATTTGCCGTTTTGACTTTTGCCACACATACCCGATAGGTACCATTATTATTTTTTAAATTTTCTTTTTCTGTATTGAAAAATACAATAAAAATTTTAATTCAAAAAAAAAATTAAAAAACAATAATTTTAACTATAGGTCAAAATCATCTAAAAATGTGTGCAAAAGTGTCAAATATTAAAAAACAGAGGAGTAAAAATCTAAAAAGACATTGATTGTTAAAATGATGTTAAAATGAATTTTCCATGTTAGTATCACTTTTAGTTATATACGGTATAATGGTAAATGTTTAGTGTACATCACTTAAATGTTAAAATCACCATTCCATGTTAAACAATGTTTTTTAATATAATGAGGGTAAAATTTGCACTATAAAAAATTTGAAAAGTGCAGTAGAATAAATTTGATTTACAACAAGTTATCTTCCATCATGAAATTTTTAGCATAAGAGATTGTAACTCGTGGATAAGAGTTTATAGGTGGCCCATACAAAAGTTATAAAACTTTATATGGGAGTACACAACTCTATACTGGAGTACACACAACCAGATAATGAATTTAGTATTTAGTATATATGTGGTCTAATATCTACAATTAAGTGTTTTATACTCAAAATAACTGGCATTATATTATTATTTTATTATTTTAAAAAATATAAAAAAGTTAAATTTTAAGAATATCAATATATAAGTCAAATGTATGACATTGTAGACTATACAAAAATCTAAGCCCAATACTTATATTAAATTAGTTCAAGATGATGAAATAATTTGATTGAGGTATAATTTAGAAACTTCATCAGATCTAATATAATTTGGTCAAGATAGTTCATTATCGTAACTCATTATTTAAAATTAGAGATATTTTCTCAAATTTAGAATAAAAAATAGATAATGTAGTGAATAAATTAATTAGAGCCTCTAATGTAAAAAATTGGTGCATCTAGCAATAATGAAAGATGTAATTAAATTGTCAAAATATATGAGGAAAAATATGTGATATGAAATAAAAGATAATATTATTATATATTTTATACAACAAAATTATTGCATGTGACTATTCCTTACTAGTCTAGTACTTTGTTTAGTAAATCTTATTAAACTACTCCAATTGCATTAAGTTATTATATATATATA
>PHNY01062350.1:8054-20739 GCA_003724115.2 Anethum foeniculum
CGTGTAGAATGGCTAAAGATAATTAGATCCTGTGAGGTAGCCAAGGATTGAGTAGCTGACGAAAATTTGAGAAACGGTCCGGCGTTATACAGGACCTTTGTAGAAACAGCTGGGCAAGGACGGTATAGATTTTTTATGTGGCAGGAGCTGTTATTTCTTGAAAAATAGGGGCAGTCCGGTCATTTCACAGGGGGTTTTTTGGCTCAACGACATCCCCTGTTCTGCTATTATATATATATATAATGGACTATTAGTCTTCGTTTTTAACAAGCCTACACTGTTATTTCAAACTATAAAATTACACAATGTTTGTGCACAAGATTTTGGTCTTTAATTCCTTATAATTAAATTGTGTTTTCTAAGTCTAATTAACTAATTTATTTATATGTTTGGAGCTTTGTAATTTATTTACTTTTTAAGAAATTACGTAAATATCAATATATTTTATCTACTGAATTACTAAAGTTGGAGGTTTATAAAGATGGGCAATTGTTTTATTATTTATTATTTGTATGTTAAATTATTATCTAAGTTATATTTAAATGTCATGTTACGAATAAACCATAATTTTATAATAATGAGAACTCAGTTGCTTGGCCAGACTTGTGTACATGTTGCCTTCATTTTCTTCGGTATTGATTTAATACTTTATTGATTTATGTTAAATAGATTAATTTCAAAAAAAATGTTAAATAGATTAATTTGTCATTATAGTAGACTAATTTATGTATAAGTATTTGGGCATGAGTTAAATTACTAGAATCCAGGTGGTATGACCTCCTTCTTGGAATAGTATGTCAGGTCCAGTAATTACTTTTAATAACCCTAAATTCATAATTTTGAAAATAGATAGATGGTTGGAGATTAGCGGATGGATGGTAGATTTTATTAGTATTTTCAGTTGCAATATTTGAGGTACGGATTCCATCCTTTTTATTCAGATCTACTCTTATTATGATTAAATATGTTTTACTCATTCAGTTCTATATTCTGTTCGCTCTGTTGTTATTCGTTTCAACTATTTTTACTCTTTAAAAGTATTTTAAAATCTGCTTTCAAATATTTCAAATTTCATTTTAGAGGTTTTAAAAAATAAATCTTAGATAACCCTTTTAAAATATCTGAATATTTCTTTCAGTTTCGTTCCTAAATATTTAATTGCCTACCTCACTTCTGTTCCATAACATTCAAGTATCTGTTTTAATTCTGTTCTGAAATATTAAAATATTTGTCTTAGTTCCGTTTCGATATATTTAAATATCTGTGTCAGTAATTTTAGAAGTTATTCATATTACACATCTGTTCAGAAATTCGATGTATCTGCATCAAGTGATTTTAAAATTGTATAAAATTATTTTATTTGAACCCTTAGAGATATAGGGTATAACGAGTTAACCAGCTGTAGGGGTACTACAGCCATGTCATTGCGGCACCAGTGACATGACACTTCTATGGCAGTGTGATTGGTCATGGCGTATCCTTCTGTTAGCTGTTAGCTCTTGGGAGGAGCTTTGACCATTTGATATTTGTTTCAGGATACGTGGGTGCACCCAGAGTTTGATTTGTGATTTGATTTTACGGTGACGTTGTATATACCGTACACGTTATCCGTTCTGTTGCACACATTAGGTACCCTATGATGTGTGTATTTGTATCTGTTCTTATCTCGGTATGAAATATCCTAACCCCTCGTTGCTTCAGCCATATTTGTTTTTGAAATTATTGTTTAATTATAAACTGTGAAATATTTATTTCTATTTTTCTGTTTTATAAACTGTATTCCAAATCCGTACTGGGCATTTGGCTCATGCCGTATTCTTTTTCTGGCAGGTGCTTAGGAGATCTGGGACTGTGTGATCAAGAGTTACCCTTAGTTTGTTGACTAGAATTTTTCTGTTTTAATGATTTGAAGATTTAATATTATTTTGAAAATTTTTAGACCGTTTAGTTATTGTTTAGGAATGATTTTAGTGCTCTATTTGCAGGTTTTTAGATTATAAGTAATATCTCCTCCTATTTTAGGAAGGGGGTGTTACACCATGCCTTACCACATCCACACTCTATACTACTCCCTCAGTCCCGGTGAATAATATACATTTGGTTTGGGCACGGATGTTAAGAAAAAATATAATTTAAGGAGAAAAAGTAAGAAAAGTGGGTAAAGTGGTGGGACCGGTTAATATTTTATATATAAAGTGGGTGGAGTGGAGGAAAGTAGTGGATGTAGTTGGATTTTTATATTATAAATCTTTACTAATAACTTTTGAAATGTATATAAATGAATGAGACATCCAAAAAAGAAAAGTGTATAGAATTGAAAGGAACAAAGGGAGTATAATATCACGAGGCCTTGTTATCATCACCTGCTACTATATTGTAATATAAGTATAAAAAATGGCTGACCTGGAATTTCTTTATTTTTAATATCTCTGATTGGCACGCAGTAATGCAGGATCACTAAATAGTTAGGGCATGTTTGAGGTATCTTAAAAAAAGTAACTTATAACTTAAAGTTGAAAAGTGTCATGTAAGTTATAAGTAATAAGGTGTTTGGATAATTTTATTTATAAGTTGATGATGTGTTTGGTTAATCATAACTTATAAGCATGATCATGATCGAGAATCGAAACTCATCAACCGAGGTATTGATTATAAATTGATCGAAATAAAAATCAGATACATTTATAAGAGAAAATTTCTTTCTCAAATAATTTATAATAATTAATCCGATTTTAAAAATCAAATTGGTCAAATAACTTTTTACTCCCTCCGTCCCAAATTACTTGTACACTTTGACTTTTTCACGTATTTTAAATTGTATTGACCGCATAACTTCGTTGATTATTTTTTAAATTTTCTTTTTATGAATAAAATTTTGAATCTTAATTTTTTTTTTCACAAAGAAAAAATTAAAAATAAACGGAGTTATGCGATCAATGCACCTTAAAATACGTGTAAAAGTCAAAATGAACAGGTAAATTAGGACGGAGAGAGTAGTAATTAATCAAAAAC
Source organism: Anethum foeniculum (assembly GCA_003724115.2). Taxonomy (NCBI): domain Eukaryota; kingdom Viridiplantae; phylum Streptophyta; class Magnoliopsida; order Apiales; family Apiaceae; genus Anethum; species Anethum foeniculum. The sequence goes on from PHNY01062350.1 coordinate 11,067, forward strand.
TTTTCGAAAAAGTTGAGAATATTTTTAGAATATTTTAATATATTAAAATATTTTTTAAGAACATAAGTTACATAACTGAATCAATTAATTTACGATTATATTTTGAAAACTTAAGTAAGTTGATTTTTATATTTATAAATAACAATTAGCAACAAACTATCTTGAATCTTGTCTCTGTTGGCTATCAACGTGATAAGCAGAAAGCTGAAAGTACCTTATCTCAACTTTCCGAATATGAACACATGAGTTACTAGAATGCACGTTCTAAATTATTGCCAAACAGTCCTCAAGAATAGGAATGTGCTTTTACTCCATTTAAGTCATCTCATTTCTCTTCCCAAACAGGCACTAAGTTTAGTCTTTAGTCTTCAATTGTTGAATCACAGAAGATATATTTCACTCTTAAATATTCGAACATACAACTGAATTATACAATTTATTGAAGTGACTGATGAACAGCAATTAAGTTCTCCTACAGTGGAGGAATGCTTTGTTTATGGTTGAAGAAATTCTGAGGGTCAACTACAGACTTAATCTTGACCAACCTGTCGAAGTTATTTTTGTAGTATCTTTTTCCCCACGCACTTGCTTCTTCATATGACTTGCTTCCTGTTCCAAGATCAAGATCCCTATAATTCACGTACGAGGTTCTAGGCTTCTTGGTTACATAAGCACCATAGTATTTAAACAAGTCATTTATCCATTTCGTATTTGCTTCCTGGTTTTCACTCATTGACACACCAATGTTGATCATGTACAACACACCAGGCCTATGTGGAAATGGAAGTGCAGACTCGGAAAAGTCGTTCATTCTCCCTCCAAATGGTGTGTATTGAATGAGTGTTGTTCTTACTGGTTGATTCAACCACATTTTCCATAGACCATTGAGTGCCTCCAAAGACATTGGCTGTTTTGTGAAACTTGACTTTCCTTTGAAACTAATTCTTGGAATGGCTGTTTTATTGAGTAATATATTCGGATCCGTACCTAATGTAAAATTGGAAAACAGAGGGGCTGTTTTGATCCAACTGAGTTCGATGCAATCTTCTTTCACTACCCCCAACTCAGGGAAGTATTCGTGCATGATTGGAAGTAAAGCATCAATTCTACCTAGATATAAGGACTGAAAGATAAATCTGACCGTTTTCTTATCTGCTCGAGCACTGGAACTGCTTGTTATAGTATCAACTACAACTCTAACATCAAGATCTCTTGGAAACACGTTTGGACCCGTAAATTGCCATTTCTGAAATAGCTCTGATCCATTTTGTTCCAAAGTTCTCACGACAGCGAAATAGGTCACTAGTTTGGGGACAGGAACCAACTTTATCTTCCACTCAAGAATAACTCCAAAGCTTGCAGGATCACCACCTCTAATAGCCCAAAACAAATCTTCTCCCATTATTTTTCTATCATAAATTACACCATTATAATCCATGATACGTGCATCCAATGTATTATCTGCTGCAAGTCCATATTTTCGCTTCATCATACCATATCCTCCACCACCAAGGAAGCCAGTAAGTCCAACTGTTGACCATAAACCAGCTGGAAAACCAAGAACATTACTTTTTTGAGAAATTTTATAGTAAAGTTGGCCGAGGCTTAGGCCAGGTTGAACCCATGCAGTGCCACTTATCAAGTCTATGTTAACTTTATCAAAATTTATCATATCAAGTAACACAAATGGCACTTCAGCTGTATAAGAAAGACCTTCGAAATCATGCCCACCACCACGGATTCGAATTTTCATGTTAGTTTTTCTGGCACAGTAAATGACAGTTCGGATTTGAGACTCATCAACTGGTGTAACAATAGCTAGAGGTTTTCGAGTTTCAGAAGTATTGAACCGAAGATTCTGCAATGTAAGTTGCAAAATCGGATTGTACGACAAATTGGCTGGAGTAAAAATAACCTCACTTATGGATTCCGAGTTTTGGGAGTGTTTTGTTAAACATTGAACAAAACGTCTAGGACTAACAGCTGAAATTTTCAATGAAAAGGATAAAAAAACAATAAGAAATAGGAAAGAACGGAGTAGTGAAGAGGCTGTCATATTTATTTGTTGTATATAATGTGACAATGTTTTTTGTACATGAAATGGATACATATGATGCCATCTATTTATAGAGATAAAATCTGAGCCACACTTTCTTGGTAAATACTTACTAGGCTATTTAAATTTTAGCATATAGTTGGACAATTTGATACCTACTATTTTCTTATAAAACTGAATTTTTTTTTTTATGCAGTCTAAAAATACTTATTAGTATCTTTTCAACATAAATATTCGATATAGATGAGAATAAAACTTAAAATCTTAAGGACGAGAAATGATAGTTATACCACCTGAGATATTCTCAACCCATCAAAACTAAACTTAATTACCTAGTTCACTTGGTTGAATTTAATTTTAATTAAGGATTATTTTACAATTCGAATAAATCTTAGTACAGTATAAGTTGCACATGTCTTCATTCTTAACGCGGTTGACCGTTGACCAACTCGGCCCCGAACCGAATATGTAGTGCAATTGTGCTGTACTGCAGAATCCATTACACCCTCACTCTGGAAATAAGTCCCCCAGTGTGTGTTGTGTTGCACACAAGGTATAATATAATATAATTATTTTTATAGTTGTGTGATACCTATTTAAATTTGAAAATATTAGAGGGATATTAGGAAAACGACCTTAATATTCAGAAATGAAAATCTAGGTATTTATATACATACATCAAAACAATATAGACTTGCAAGGGAACAGAATACGTTCCTTACCTATGATTGTTCTTCTATTTGCTTAGAAGAGATCCATAGTTTTAGATTTTTGTAATTGTGATGCATGTGTATAACAAGAAAATTACCTGGTCGTAGATATGAAATTATGACGTCATGTGCACTAACCTCGCATTTCTTTTCCTATCTTGTATTTTATTTTCGTATTGTATACGGCGTAGTTAAAACCTCGTTAAATCTTTCATGTCAAATATTTTTCTTATCATGTTTTATGTATTTTTAAATGAAAATTATTTAAATCGATTAAATATTGACTAATTGAATTTGGAGAAATTATCAAAAATACTATGATTTTTAATTTTTCTTTTGCGATTTACTATCTTCTGAAAATATTTGCAAAAATACGGTGCAACCAAAATCAACCAGATATGCAACTAGTTGCATTGAGTTTTTTGGTTGCATTCGAGATTGATTTTGGTTGCATAGGGGTCGCAAACCCGTCTAGGTTGCATATGGTTGAATCGAGTCGCAGAAAAACCGTATTTTTGCAAAAAAATTACAAAATTGAATTTTTGTAAATAAAAATTAAAAAAAATTGGCAATTTTTTTTAAAAATGATAATATTTTTGCAAAAAAGTTTTTGAGTTTGAATTTTTTTTCCAAAAAAGCCCTTGAATTTGAGTCCATAAGTCATAAGAGTTAAGTGGGGTCAAATATTCTTAAATTTAAATTCGGCTAAATATCAACTAATACCGTGTGAAAAACTCAAGTATGCAACTAGTTGCAAATTTGACTTAAACTGGTTATCAACTAACTTAATTTGATCATTTCGTTAAAATCGAAGAATCAAAATCAGATTTCATCATAATTTCTTGAGGTAAATAGCAAGTTCTAGTAACCATATTTAAGCTCAAACCGAGTTCTACCCACCAATGTTACTATTTTTCATTTTTGTGTAATTTTAAATTTTGACATTAACAGAAGGATCAAATTAAGTTAATTGCTTGAGTCAAATTGCAATGAGTGACTTGAATTTTTTTTTTTGGACGCAGTCATTCACCTACTTGATATTGAACCAAATTAAAATTTTAAATTATTTTCTATTTTATTTTGTAAATTATATATATAATATCTATTTATGATACATATTTATATAATTTTAAAATATTTATTTTATTATTTTTCATTTCTAGTCGTGTAATTAAGGAATACCAAGTTGATCTGTATAATTTCATGTTCGTATATAAAAGAGTTAATGCAAACACAAAATTATCATGTCGTTTTCTATTGTATACAAAATTGATGGTAAGTTACCAGTTGTAATGTTTTCTATTGTATACAAAATTGATGGTAAGTTACCAGTTGTAATGTGTATATATATAAAAATACATGCTTATAAACATACGTGTGCATATAATATATGTATATAATAACTAATCAACTTTGTATATACATAAATATTAATTAAATAAATATTAATTTCCTAGCAAGTGCTATGAATCTTCATTCGACAGAAACAACGTTATACACCCTTTGCGAATACTAAAAAAATATATTACCAATTACGTACGCTAAAGATATATAGATATGATTGATAAAAGTAGAGATACAAAAAGAACAACTAGGATTTTATTATATTGAACGTAATAATCAGAATACATATCTCAATGTATATACAATAAACCTTTTCAAGATAAATTACTAAAATGCCCTTAATATAATATATATATAACTAATAATATATATATTCTAACAATTATATGTTTGTATAATACCATTCTTTGTTCGGTGCTATGACGGTCTAGCTCCAAATGAAGCTCACCACTTTATCTTGTTTCCCAGTTGAACATGCTAGGAAATTATCATATGAACAAGCGCAGATTTATACAGGAATTTATCGGGATAAAAAAAGATAACAATTTTATAAAAGAATTTATGTTATTAATATATATATATATGTAGGTCATTGCTCCATCAGAAATACTCTTATATAAAGAATAATGAAGAACACCATAAAATCTTAAATAAAATCGTATTCATATTCTGACTTTCACATAAAAAAAGATTTTTATAAATAAAAATAGAATCTAACAAAAAATTATGATCAAATATAACATTACAACACATAGTTTCATTGTCACAAAAATATATAGAAGATTCTACAATGAATTCTATGTTACATTTGATTTTTAATTTAGATGAGATTCTGTATTAGATTCGATATGTTAAACTTAATTGTTGTTAAATATCATGATTCTAATCTTTACAAATCAATTTTTTAATTAAGAAAAATATATATAAAAAAGGAATAAAATACATACTCTACTGAAAACTTCAAAGTTTTTGAAGTTTTGACAACCGACTTCATAGAGAAAACAATTTATTGCATATGAGCATATGAACGTGTTGATACGTCGACACCAAACCAAAGTCACCTATTTTTGGGAAATTAATGCGCATAGAATTTTTATTTAGACTTATATTTACCATCAAACTAAGCTAGATATACATTGCATGCTGCATTGTCTGAAGAAGAAAATTATATATATGTTTGCGATGTTTAACAACACAAAAGGCTGTATTGCTTGATATGAATATGATTGACCCCTCAAAATAATCATGGCCACCTCCTCGGATATTAATCGAGAAGCCATTTTACGTGTGCACCAAATCATATTTTGGATCTATGATTCTTGCACGAGAGCGTAACAATGATTATAGGGTTTTGGTATTGCTGATCATGAGGTAAACACCAAGTTGTCGCATTCAATACCGAACTGGGTGAAATGAGTTAAAAGAAGAACCAGAAAGACATGGAACCAAAGTTTGGACAGCCGCATACATCTGCAGTAGCTGTAAAAAACAAGAAGAAATGCTGCCAAATGAAACCAAGAAAGCATGTCCACTTCTTGATAGCTATCACTATATATATATTGACTTTGCTAAATGCAACACTATAGTCTGCTGCTATATAATGCATCTACAAAGATGTCATAAATTTTATAGACATAGGGCTCATTTTGGATTTTTTTTTTTTTTAAGTTAAAAAATATACATTTATGAGTTGTAAGTAACTCAATTGTACCATAAACAGATCCATAATAAAGACATGTACATTATTGTGAATTGTTTTTTAGTGGTCCCGATCACTCTAACAATTCTTTTTATGTCAACAGATTTTAGTTGGTCCAGATTTTTGTATATACAAAATTCACTATTATTAATAAAAATCAAATCAATAAAAATCTGTCACTAAGTTATTATGTGTACTCATGTTTACACGTTTGAAAAACCTGAAATAATAATTAAGCTAGGTAGGAGTAGTTAATCTGGACAGTTGGAGCTGATCCCTATGTTTATTGGTGGAAAATTTATGACGCATTCAGTTTATGTTACTGCTGTCCAAAAGGTACACAACTTTCATATCAGGGCTTGATGGATGTTTAAGTAATTACTATAATATCGAATTCTGGCGAGTCCGGATCCTCTGTCCCCTTGATATGTTTCTTTTATTTTATTGGTCGATTATTTAATTTATATGTACCGTGCCAGTTGTTTGATCAGTGAAATATAAAAACTGGAGTAATAGAAAAAAAGGGAACATATTAAGAGACGGAGGATCGGGACTCAACTCTAGCAGCATGTTGTGTAAGAGCTTTTGCCATCGTTTTAATTTTTTATATTTTTGTAATACAGCATTACCATCTCCTCTTAAAAAATCTGATACTACAATACAAAAATATTTAGCAAACAAATAAAAGCACAAACATCCCAATTTGTACCACAGCCTGGAGTCTATGCAAATGCCTCAAGTGAACAAACACACTAGACATTTTTGAATCATCTGCGTAAAACAGGAATACTTTGGCCATGTCTGAAGAAATTTGTAGGATCAACCGCAGCCTTCACTCTAAGCAATCTGTCGAAATTGTTACCAAAATACTTGTTTCCCCAAACACTTGCCTCTGCATAAGTTCGACTACCTTGTCCAATATCAAGATCAAGATAATTCACATACGAAGTCCTCGGATTCTTGGTAACATATGGAGTATAATACTCGAATAAATCATTGATCCATGCAAGTCGTTCGGTAGCATTCTTATCAAGATTAATTCCAATGTTGTACATGTACAAGACTCCCGGTCGATGTGGAAATGGAAGTGACGACTCCATATATTCATCCATTTTTCCTCCAAATGGCGTATATTGTAAGATTGCTGTCTGGATAGGAAGCTGCAACATCCTGTCCCACACGCCGTTGAGGCCTTGTGCAGAAATTGGTACCTTGACAAACCCTGATTTTCCTTTGTAAGCACTCCGTGGAATCGCATTTCTGTTTAGCAAGATTTCTGGAGGTGTTCCGAGTGTAAAATTTGAGAAGAACGGGGCAGATTGAATCCAACTCAATTCCACACAATCTTCTTTAACTAAGCCTAACTCGGGGAACCCTTTTTGCATGATAGGAAGTAGTCTATCAATTTTACCAAGAAATAAGGACTGAAATATAAAGCGTACTGTTTTCTTATCTTGGCGGGTACTTGAATTACTTAATATAGTGTCAACTATACCTCGGACATCAAGATCCCTTTCTTCGAAATTTGGAGCTATTGATTGCCAACGTCTATAAAGTTCGGCTCCATTTTGTTCCAATGTTCTAGCAACCGCGAAAATGGTCACGGTTTCTGGGACAGGGACAAGTTGTATTTTCCAAGAAACAACAATTCCGAAACTAGACACACCACCTCCCCTAATGGCCCAAAACAAATCTTCTCCCATTGATTTTCTATTAAGAATTCTTCCATTAACATCAATGAAACGAACATCAAGCGTATTATCTGCAGCAAGTCCATACTTACGTTTCATCATACCATAACCTCCTCCTCCGAGAAATCCACTGACACCGACAGTAGACCAAAGGCCAGCAGGAAAGCCAAGAGTAGAACTCTTCTCTGAAATTTTATAGTAAAGTTCGCCTAGTGTTAAACCAGCGCCCACCCATGCAGTTGAACTTGCCAGGTCAACATTGACTAATCGAAAGTTAATCATATCGAGCAACACGAAAGGTTCCGTTGCTCGATATGATTGACCCTCAAAATCATGACCACCTCCTCGAATTCTTATTGACAAGCCATTTTTACGAGCACAAAAAATTACACTTTGGATCTGCGATTCTTGAGTAGGTGTAACAATAACTAGAGGTTTAGGTGTTGCTGGTGTGGTGAACAACAAGTTATCTATTCGGGCATTTAAAACAGACGTAAAAGAAGCATTACTCGGTGTGAAAGTCACATTAGAATAAATTGCATCCGATTTAAAAGAAGAACGAGAAAGACAGCGAACAAAATTTTGACTAGCCAAATCTGCAGAAGCTGCCCAAGAAGAATCTGTATAAAGAAGGAAAGCTAACAAAAGAACCCAAGGAGAAGAAGGCATGTTTGATATTGTAGAATTTGTTAAATGAGATGTGATAAAATACGACGATAGTGGCTGCTATTTATAGATACACAAACAAACATGTGGTGTAGATGCATTATGGAGTAGCAAAGATAAAGAAAGTGAGGCTTGTTGAAATAGTAATACAACGGCCCCTTTCAATTATATGGTACGGTACGCGTTACGTTGACATTGAACTGGTTGGAGCTTTTAAATTCGGTCAATGGTAAAATACTCCATTATTTATGAAGGAGTAATAATCATGAAACTACATATGCAGTACCTTGTTACATTCTCGTTTTATTTAGTGGACGCAAACTATACTGAACAAAGCTTGCTTCCTAATTCATATACACACACTGCAATTGAGGTATACAGTACCCTTTACTATCGATTTTCTATGGCTTTTTGAAGTTTAAATTTTGAATCATTTACTACTAATGCTGCGACGCCGACTAAAAAAGACAAATAAATTAGACTTGTTGCATGCGAGCTCATTTGTGTGTAAGTACCGCATTTATGCGTAGACTATATTATAATAATATATGCATATAGGAAAAAAAGTTAGGTCAATGTGCTAGAACCCATGGCAAGCACTTTCGACAATTGCAATTTGTTTAAATTATCGTTACTATTACTTAGAGAAAAACTATATATTAAAATTACATATCAAAATGATCCTGAAGTCCTAAAACAATATACGATACATATTTTAAATATATTAAACTTAAAAATTCTGAATCTTAAATATCAGGAGCCTGACACATAAGCAATATCTTTATATATATATATATATAGAAGAAACTCAAATCATATTTATCTTTTTTTATAGAGCTCCTGTATATTAATTTATTGAAATTAAAATTTCGTTATTTACATTCAAATTTATAAGTAAGTCAATAATTATAAAATCAATCATATTTCAAATATAAAAAATTAACTTAAATTTTCCTCATTTACATTCAAATTTATGGGAAAATAAAAAAAATATAAAAATCGATCCTATTTCAAATATGCTCATGTATATTAATTCATAAAAATTAAAATTTTATTATTTACATTCGAATTTATAGGAAAGTCAATATTTATAAAAATTAATCCTATTTCAAATATAAAAATTAACTTAAATTTTCCTTATTTACATTCAAAAATTTATGGGAAAGTCCAAAAATATAAAAATCTATCCTATTTCAAATATGCTCATGTATATTAATTCATAAAAATAAAATTTTCCTTAATTACATTCGATTTTATAGGGAATTCGGTATTTATAAAAATTAATCATATTTCAAATATAAAAATTAACTTAAATTTACTTTATTTACATTAAAAAATATATGAGAAATTTTAAAAATATAAAAATCAATCATATTTTTATATATAATATAAATCTTTATATATATTAAAGAAATTATGAACACACTTAAATCTTTTCAATCATATTTATTTTTATAAGTATAAAATATTTGAGACTTTTTATTATCAAATTCAAATCTGATATTTG
>PHNY01062374.1:13143-27961 GCA_003724115.2 Anethum foeniculum
TCCCCCACCATGACGAAGCAATTAAGATAGAAAAATGAGTAAAGCAGTGAAATATAATTGTAAAATTGGTGTGAACAATGCCGAGTAGAAGAAAAGCAAGATTGTTACGTAAACTGAGAGTAGAGAAACGTGAGTGCATGTAGAGTTAAAGATAGAGGTAGAGATATAGAGAGTTAATTAAGGTGTTGTCTTCTTCTTTTATATTTCAACTATACTTAGTTGGAAGCTTGGTTTTTTCTGAGGATTGTGTGCTATGCTGCTAGCCAACTTTTTTCTCCATATATAAAATCTTGCTATGGGCTCCTAATAAGTTTTTGTGGAAAACGTTTATAAGTTTTTACTTTTTCTTAAAAAGTAATGTGTTTTATAAATAAAATATATGTGGGGTTCACTCAATTTTCCAAATATTAATACGATATTAATTGGATAATAAAATAAAAAATAACTAGGAAATGATACTAACAATTTTAATTATTGTAATATGATTAAAAATAAATTTGAATGAAAAATTAACATAAATACAATATTCTCCCAAGAATAAGAATATAAGATATTTTCATTTTTGTCATAGAATGGAAAATATACAGTAGATTCAATATTTATTCAACAATTTAATATTAATAAAATCTATCTATTCTCTCATATTACCATGACAAAGAAATTAAGATACAAAAATGAGTAAAGCATTAAAATATAATTGTAAAATTGGTGTGAACAATTCCAGTACAAGAAAAGCAAGATTGCTATGTAAATTGAGGGCAGAGAAATGTCAGTGCATATAGAGTTAGAGATAGAGGTAGAGATATAGAGAGCAAATGAGGGTCTTGTCTTCTTCATTCATATTTAAACAGTACTTAGTTGGAAGCTTGGTTTTTTCATGTGTTTACCACTGTTAGTCAACTTTTTTTGTGCATATATAAAATCTTGCTAGGACTCCTAACAAATTTTTGTGAAGATGGTTTATACCTTTCTACTTTTTGGTAAAAAGTAATATGTTTTATAGATATGTCCGGGTTGTATTATTTTTTTTCAAAAATTACATTTAAATTATTAAATTTAAATTTAAATATAGTTACTAATAATATAGGTTGAATATTTATTTAATATAGTAATTATGATATCTGAATATTATTAAATTATTTATAGAAAATATTTCAAATATTAATATTTTATTCTCTTAAGTAATGTTTATTTTACCAATATATTCAATATTTTATTTAGAAGGCTACTGAAAATTTTTACATTGAATAAAATTATGATAACATAAAATAGTACATGAAAAATATTATAATAAATAATTATTATTTATCATCTATATTTTGTACTTTTACAAAATAATATTTGTGAAGGAGAAGAAGTTGAAAAATGGGGAGAGAGAATGAATGGAAAAAGAGATATATACTTATTTAATGAAGTTGGTGTGAGATGACATGAGAGCTTGCCACGTGTCTAGTTTTAGAAGAGAGTGGGAAATGGGTCAAGGTTTTTTTTTTTTTTTTTTTGAAATATCCATGTGTCAAGGCTGTACTCTGTTTGGTATAAGTAGAAATAAATGTGCCGCTCACTCAATTTTTTAAATATTAACCCAATACTAATTGGGTAACAAAATGAAAAATAATTGTGGAATGATATTAATAATTTTAATTATTATAATATGATTAAAAGTCAACCTGAATAAAAAATTAACATTCATAAAATATTATCCTAAATATAAGAATGTAGGATACTTTTATTTTTGCCATAAAAAATAAACCATAAATTCAAGATATTTATCCAGTGAATTTAATATTAATTAAATCTATTATATTCTCTCATATACTTTAAAATAGAATCACGATCATATTCACAGTTCATAGCATCATTTGTTAATGAAATCTATCTAATCCCTTTATAATTGTATGTAAGTGTAAAGAAATGGTCAATGTTAGTTTATATGTGCTCCAGTCCATGTACATAATTGGCTGATGATATATTAAAAATAGTGCATGTTTTTGCTGTAAACTCCAAAGATCATGGAAAAGAAAATCCAAGGAGAAATATTCTCCCTTCCAAAATGTTCAACAGAAAGAAATGTTTGCTCTTAAAAATTACCGACATATTAATAGTGATTGTTTAATTTAAAGACTATCCCACAATTACAATTACATATCAATTTCTATAAGAGCTAGCATAATCTAATATAATATTTTAGTTGGTTCCTTTGAAAAAATAAATTGTTTTATTTATATAATCTAATATACTTACAATATATTTTATGAGCTAATGGAGTTATGAATGTTTTAAATGTGATGTCCATGATGTTCAAGAGACAAAAATGGTTGCTCTGACTTGTAATGTCGTGCTAAAAAAAATCATAAAAGTATTAGACGAACGTCGAATTAGATCTTTGTGATATATTCTAACACTCCCTTGATTCGAAAGCCCATTTGTGCTTTGAAGAGTGCATTACATGCGCTCATTTTTGGGAAAAAAGAGGAACGTCCACATTGGATCTTTGTAATATATTCTAAAACTCTCCTCACTTGGAATCTCATTTTTCGCTCGAAGAGTGGATCAGCGGCGACCATTTTAATGTCAAATAAATTTACGTTCATGTCCATAATAATTATGAGAATATTGAGGATGGCAGGAATTTGAACTGAGTCATTGTTCGATGAAAAGTTATTAGCCAATGAAAAGTTATTAGACGAAGACCCTAAATGGATCTTATAGTATATTCTAACACTCCCCACCACCCGAAAGAGCGGTTTTGGGTCGAATAGTGGATGATCGGCACCTAGTTTTAGCGCATAAATTTGCTTTGGGTCGAAGAGTGGACGATGGCGCCTATTTCTGAGGCATAGATTTGTGTTCAATTTTAAAATGACTATGAGAATATTGGGGGTGGTAAGGAGTCAAATCAGATTCCTGTGCTAACTTAAGCTCTGATACCATTTGAGTAACAAGTCCGTCTAAAAGTTCAATTTGTTAGATAAAGGTCCTAACTAAATCATATACTATATTATAACAAAATCATTCTTGAATGTATGCTGAAAATGATGGCTTAAATGATTATTTAAGCATCATGTGTTCTCAAACATTTGTTGATTTTAAAAAACCTTGCGGCTAGGACTGTAAGCTCTATTAAGGTCAAAAGTCATACCTCTTTCCATAAAGTACAAAGTCATGCATGAAAATTACCACTTCCTGAAAACTAAAAAGTGAAAATTTACGTTTAAAAACTATCGCTCTTAATGTCTTATTTTCTTTTGAACTTAAAATTATAAAATTAAAATAAGTTTATTTAAATTAGAGGGAAACAGGTTTATTCCTCATTTTGATAACCGAACAATTAAAGCAATAGATGAAAACTTCACATTTATATTTATCATGCTTTTGGTTTTTCTGAAATATGTATTCTTGTGCATAATTTGTTGCAAAAAAAGGTTTAATAAGATTATAGACAGCTTAAGAAATACTTTCCAACCGTGCATGGTACTTGTACATAAACGGATAAAAATTAATCACTCCTCCTTTTATATAAAATAAATTACTTACAATAGATTATTAATTTCATGTACCGAGAATCAACACTCTGATAGATGTCACAGCTTGTCATGAGATGCAAGGCTTCATGGATGAATTCAGCGGCTACAATTAGATTAAATATACATCGGGAGACCTTTCTAAGGTATCATTCATAACTTACTTTTTGGTGTATTATATTATCTCGTTATGACTTTTGTGCTTAAGAATGCAGGTGCCACACACCGAAGGTCGATGAATAAGATTCTTCAATATCTAATTGGAAAAACCAAGGAGGATTATGTTGATAACATGCTAGTCAAGAGTCTTGATAAGGCTGATCATATTTTGCACCTCCTAGAGGCTGTTGATGTTCTACGACGCCATAATATGATGTTAAACCTAGCCAAGTGTGCCCTCGGTGTAGGATCCAGAATTTTTTTGGGCATTATGGTTTCAAAACTCGGTATCGAGGTCAACCCTTATAAGATAAAAGCTTTCCTCGTTATTGATCATCAATGACCTATAAAGGACGTGCAGAAACTAACTTGAAAGATGGTTGCCCTAGGAAGACTCATATTAATCTCCGGAGATAAGTTTTTTCCTTTCTCCAAAACGCTTAAGATGGTGAAGGACTTTCTGTGGACGGTAGAATGCTAAATAGACTTTGAAGAAATAATAAAGTCATGTATGGGGCTGAATAAAACTATTTGACTGTTGAGAATTTTTCTTTTGCCTTGATAGTGTCAAGGAATTTGTGTTCGTACTTTGATGCGCATTAGATCAAAATCTCGATAGACGAGCCCTTACGAGGTATAATATAGAGCCCTAAGGCTAGTGGAAGGTTGATTAAAAGGGCGATTGAGCTTAGTAAATTTGACATCGAGTATAAATCCCGCAAAGTGATTAAGGTTTAAGCTTTGGATGAATTCGTTGTTGAATATACCATTGAAACGAAGAAGTCCTGCAACCAAAATATCGGGGGCTCGAAGAGATACCCCACGAAGGCAAGGAAGTAGGTAATCAAGATGATGAGATAGTCATCCTAATCTTATTGAAAGAGAAGTGCCTGAGCTTGTCCATGAAACTTATGTTGCAAATTTTGAAGGAATACTTTATTTATGGTGCAAAAAGGATTTGTTTGATGTTGGTTCTCTTTCAAGAAATTAGCTAGAGTCAATTGTAGTTTTTGAATATATGTCATTCAGTGGAAGGAATCGGATATCTATTATAAAACTTTTGATCCTGATAAATTGTTTGTAAATGGAGCAAGAAATCATGTCCTCGTAAAATCATGTGGTAATGGTACAACTTTCATTGGTATTTGTAGTACTAGAGAATGGTAAATATTATCTATTCAATACAAGATTAAATTGAAAATGTTGTCCAAGACATGCCTCTTATAACAACACTATGTCATACTAACAATCTTAAGAATTATTTTAGTAATCTGTAAATGTATTTCTTTAGTCTGTAAAATTGATTAGAAGACTAGACTGGAATATTTTCCTATAGACAATAAAACTCTGGAAAAAGATCAAGCCTGATCATGCCTCAGAATGAAGATACACAGCTTGAAGAAGAATAATATTGTACATTGAAGAATGTTCTAAGTCAGATGTCGACAAGTCACAGATCAAGTTATATCGCGAACTATTCAAGCTTATAGAGAAGTCTATCGCGAAGACAAGCTTATACAGAAGTCTATCGCGAAGACAAGCTTATAGAGAAGTCTATCGCGAAATCAGCTTATAGAGAAGTCTATTACGAAGTTAGCTTCTAAAGAAGTCTATCGCGATAGAAGCTATAGAGATATCTATCGCGAAGTCATACCGATATGTGGAGATATCGACAAGTCTCCCACATATCGCGATAAGGATATCTCTACAAGAGGCTTAGCACTAAAAAGATTTCAGTAACAGTTTCATTTACAGAGTGCAACTATCATGGAGATTCAAAATCATAGGTCAATAAACAATTTTATCATTAAAATGGAAAGTCTACAAATGCAGCTTGAAGAGTGCAAGAGCAAAGGCCAAGATGAACTGGACAAAAGAGTGTAGCAGACCTGCAAGATAGTCTTTATATTTGCAGCACTCAAAATAGAAAAAGATAAAGGGTCTTTAGAAAATATGTCTATTTATTTTAGTGAAATTTCTGTAAACTGTGCATGTTGATCTATAAAGCAAGACACAGGACCTTTGTCTAGATAAGAGAGCAAAATAGGACAAACAAATCAGATCTTGTATTCTCTCAAGTAGAAGTTAAGTTCTTACTTATTCAAGGATTAGATTTGTAGCACAACCCAATTGATTTTTGAATGAAATCAAGTGAATTTTGATAACTATTTTAATTGCATTCTACAGTTAATTAGTTATCACTACAAATTTACTTAAGCTAGCAAAGCTCAAACAACCTAAAATATTTACCTTGATTTATTCGAATTAACAAAGAAAGTTTTTGAGAAAAATCAAGAAACACACATTCAACCCCCCTCTGTGTGCATTTCATACCTAACAAGTGGTATCAGAGCAGAATATGAAAGTAAACAGATTAGATCTTGGAAGTATGAGTGTACAAATGCCTAGCAGTATCAAGATACCTATCTTTGATGAAGGGAACTACACACTATGGAACAAAAAGATGTTGTTGTACATAGAGATGGCTCATCCATTGTACCCTGAGATTCTAAGGCATGGACCTTTTATTCCCCTGGTGTCGCTGCTAGAAACAACTCAAGATGATGTTATTCCAAGCCGCTATATTCAAAAGGGAAAATCAATTCATCCGTCCTTTAACTATATGCTGTTTTTGGTATAGGTCCTTGTTCTATAAAAATAAATTTTTCGATCTTTATACTTATAAATTTTTTGATTATCATCATTCTGTCTAAATTTGAATAACGGACGTTAGTCAATTAGGGTTCTTCAAGTTCTTGAATTTAGGGGGTTTTGATTTGTTGGTTCAATGATAAAATTGAGACTATAAGAAGTTTCAGGAGGTCAAATCAAAGAGATTTATCTAGGTTTCAATGGTGTGGGATGGCCGGAATGGTAATTCCGGCCACCATTCCGGCCATGACCATGGTTTCCGACCACCATTCCAGCCATCGAAACCTATATAGATCTCTTTGGTTTCACCTCCCGAAACATCTTATGTGCTCAATTTCATCATTACATCAACGGATCAAAAACTCCCAAATTCTAGAAGTTGAAGAACCCTAATTGACTAACGGACGTTAGTCAAATTTTGACCGAGGGACGCTAATCAGAAAATTTATAAGTATAAGGATCGAAATATTTATTTTTATAGAATAAGGACCTATACCAAAAACATCATATAGTTAAAAGACGGATGAATTGACTTTCCTTATTCAAAAAGATCCGGCTACATACACTGAGGCAGAGAAAGATAAGTTCTCACTAGACAGTGGCTTGCAACTCATTTTGATTGAGTCTCTTGACAATGTTATGTTCAACAATATTGTTAGCTATGAGACAGCCAAGCAAATATGGGAAAAGATAGAGATCTTATGTGAAGGTACTGAAGAGGTGAGATCGAACCAGAGAAGAATTTTGGTCTGACAGAGGGTTTTATGGCTAAACCAAAGGAAGGCATCACTGAAGTCTTTGAGAGATTCAATAAGCTGATAAATGACTTGCAGTTGCATGGAAAATTCAATGAAACTGATGAGATAAACTTGAAGCTTTTACTCACTCTTCTTGATCATTTAGAATAGAAAATCTCTACAATAAGGGAAGGAAGGATCTAGACAACATGAACTTGGAGCTCTTGTATAGGATTCCAAAGACCTATGAACTTGAGATGATATAGAGAAAGTCATTGAAACTAAATCAAGGACATGTAGTTGATGTGTCAAATGTCTTGATAGCAAATGACCAAAAACTGATTGTAAATGAAGTTGAATATCAAACTCAAGCTGTGCAGTCTACTGAGGGAAAATACAAGGAACCTCAAAAATAAGTCATCTTGGAGGTAGGAGAGGAAGAGTTCGACACTCTTAATGAGTTGGATGAAGTTGATCAATTCATGGCCTACCTGGCTCGAAAATTCTCTAATCTAAGGTTCAAGAAGTCCTGATCTTTTAAGGGTAAAGGTCAATCCTTCTACAACAATAACTAGAAAGGAAAATCTCAGATGAAGACCTCAAACACAACTGGAAAAAGTGGTTACAAGACAGGATTTGTGGACAGATCTAAAGTTAGATGCAATAATTGTGATGAACCTGGCCACAACAAGCTAAAGAAGGTGAAAAAAGACAAGGCATACATGGAGCTTGAAGCTAAGTATGAGGCTCTACTGAAGAAACAACAGGAAAAGGCTTATATTGTAGAGGGAAAAAATTGAGATGACACAAATGATGAAGAATATGAAGAATATGGAAATTATGCCATCATGACTAAATAGGAAGGAGAGTCATCGTCATCAAAAACTAAGGTACCCATCTTAACCACTATTGATTTGAATACCTCTCAATATAAATAAACTTTTGAAAAGATGAGCATGAAAATGTTTCACATTCACACTATTATGGTGGCTGCAAAAGAAGAATTGAATAAACTATCTAAAGTGAATGAGAAATTGGTAAAAAGAAATGAAGGTCTAGAACTGCAACTTGTGAGCCTAGATTCTGTTAAGAAAGAAAATGAACATCTAAAACATAATCTGAAATGTGCAGAGGAGATAGAGGCTGTTCTAAGCGAAAAGATTGCAAAAAATGAACTTTAAATTAAGTCATTTAAGAATGCATCTGAATTAGTTGGCCTCTATCACAAAAAGAACAAACCTAGTGCCAATGTGGCAATTGGACTGGACTATGAGGCTAAGTCACTTGCAAAGAAAAATCAAACTGACAAGGTCAAAAAGAAAGTGAATAAGGAAATTTCTAAGGTGATACAAAAAGTAGGTGCACCGTTATCCCTGTGAGGTGAACTTTAGTGAAAAAGAGCTCATCATCAAGCAAGAAATTATAGATGAGGATGAAGGCAAAGAAAGTGTTGAATCAGCTTCCAGCACTAAAAGTGAAAAGAAGTCTGTGGCCAGTCCTGTCTTTAAGACCTCTAAAAGTGAAGTGAAAAGTGAAGGCACAAAGAAGAAAAAGAAAAATATGAATGGAAAGATTGGAGTAAAAAAAAGCAACAATTATGCTTATGTTGCAGATGACCCTAGAAAACAATGTCAAAAATGTGGCTCAACTAATCATCTAACTCATCTTTGTAAAAAGACTGTTAGAGAGCCCAATCAAATGGCATGCAAGTACGATGAAGCATAAACTGATGATCTCTATTCTTTTTGTGACAAGTTTGATTGCATTCCCTATAACATGAAAGTCATGACTGGCTACTATAAATTTAGAAAAGATCTAAAGGAAATTAACCTTGGGTCTGAGGTCAAAAATGAGAATGCTAATCAACCTAAGAAAACTGTTTCTTTAGATAACTCAAGCTCAATTCCTGGTAGCTCTACAAAGAAGAAGAATATGCCTAACACTGTTTGGGTAGCTAAAAGTACTTGAAACTTATTGTGTACAGGGCAAGAAGAAGAAGATCATATGGGTCATTGATAGTAGCTGTTCCAGATACATGACAGGTGATAAAGCTCTGCTATCATAGTTTGAGGAGAAGGTTGGCCCATTGGTGACATTTGGAGACAATAGCAAGGGTTTCACAATGGGATATGGCAATTTGGTTTGTGGAAATGCTATCATTCAAGATGTAGCACTAGTTGGAGGACTGGAGCACAATCTTCTAAGTATCAGTCAATTCACAGATAGAGGATTTATCAATCTCAAGGAGGAAAACTAGTGAAATTGCTCTCAAATGAGTAAGAAAAGGAAGCATGTTTGTGGCAGACATGAACTAAGCAGACAAGGACAAGGTGTGTTGTTTCTACACAAAAGCATCAAATGATCGATGCTAGCTTTAGCACAAAAAGCTCTCTCATTTAACCTCAAGGCAATCAACACTCTAGTTAAAAGAAAGTTAGTCAAAGACATGCCTGCATTGGATTTTGTTCAAGATGGGGTGTGTGATGCTTGTCATAAAGAAAAAATGAAAAGATCAAGTCACAAAAGCAAAACTGTAAACTCTATCAATGCTCCTGTACAACTTATCCACGTGGATTTGTTTGGTCCGGTAAATGTCATGTCCATTTCCAAGAAAAGATATGCACTAGTAATGGCGGATGACTACTCAAGATATACATGGGTGGAATTTATGCATTCTAAAGATGAAACTCCACACATTATCATTGAACACATAAAGAAGATTGAGAATCAGGCGGAAGATCACAACTGTGTGAAAAGATTGAGGAGTGACAATGGAACTGAGTTCAGAAATGTTATTCTAAACAATTTCTATAAAGACAAGGGCATCACTCAAGAGTTCTCGGCTCCAAGAACACCACAACAAAATGGTGTAGCTGAAACTAAAAATATAACTCTAGTTGAAGCTGCAAGGACAATGCTGCAGGATGCTAAGTTGCCAACAAGCTTTTGAGAAGAAGCTATTAATACAACATGTTATACTCAAAATAGATATCTGATAAACAAAATTATTGGCAAGTCACCATACTCAATCATGTCTGAAAGAAGCCTACAGTTAAGCATCTTCATGTGTTTGGAAACAAATGCTTTGTGTTAAAAGACAACTCAGAATATGTTGTCCAATTTGACTCTAAAGTATTTGAAACTATCTTTATTGGTTACTCACTGGAAAGGACTGCCTACGAGGTCGATGTTTTGGAACAAAAAAAAATTATGGAGAGTACAGATGTAAGTTTTGATAATGACAAGTACCCTGGATTGGACTACATTAATGAAAGTGAAACTAAAGCCTTGAAGTTTGAAAATCTCAACCTTGACAGTGATTCTGAGAGTGATGATGAAAAGAATGCAAACAATGAAAGAGAGGAAGCTAGTGATCCAGACAATTCTGCAAATGAAGATCCACCTCTAATCAGAAACTCACCTAAATTTGATAGCACAAACTCAGGGGGAGAGAAGGGTGATAGTTCTGCAAGTCATGCCATAGATGAAGAGAATGAGGACAGCTCTAGTCAACAAAAATATCACACTAGGAAATGGGACTGAAGCCATACTAGAGACACTATTATTTGTGATCCAAATGCTGGTGTGAGGACTAGAAGTGCCTCTACAAATGAATGTCTATATGGATGTTTTATATCTCAAATTGAGCCCAAGAAAACTGAAGAAGCCCTACTTGATCCTGATTGGAAAACTGCAATGCAAGAGGAACTGAATCAGTTTAAAATAAATTAAGTGTGGGAGATGGTTCCTGCACCAAGGAACAGAATTATTATTGGGACAAGTGGGTGTACAGGAACAAGATGGATGAAAATAGAGTTGTAACAAGAAACAAGGCAAGGCTTGTTGCTAAAGGCTGTTCACCTTTCACGACATAAAATTGTTCATGTTTTGGGGTCATTTGTTGATCCAATATCAGTTGATGTTATTGTTAATTCTGAACATTGGGCTATAGATGTTGTTGCTTATGTGAAGGTCAATTGCGAGGGTACTATGTTCACAACTGTTGTAGGTTGGATTGCTCGAGATTTGATTGTAATACTTTTTGGATTAAAGAATTTAAATATTCTATGTGTTAAGCGATCTGAAAACAAATCGGCTATATGTTTAGCTTGTTTTTCTGTTTCTTAAAGGCTACTCACAAGAGGAATGAATTGACTATGATGAAACTTTTGCTCCAGTTGTAAGACTTGAAGCAATAAGAATTTTCCTTGCATTTGCTACACACTCAAACTTTAATGTGTACCAAATGGATGTGAAAAGCACCTTTCCTGAATGGTGAATTGGAAGAGGAAGTCTATGTGCAACAGCCTCCTGGCTTTGAAGATCCAGAGTTTCCAAACTTTGACTATAGACTTTTAAAGGCTCTTTATGCATTAAAACAAGCACTTAAAGCATGGTATGACACTTTATCAGAATTTTTGATCAATAATGGATTTAGTAGAGGAACAATTGATAAAACTCTTTTTTTCAAGCAACATGGTGATGACATTATCCTAGTGCAAATTTATGTGGATGATATCATTCTTGGATCTACCAATAAAAAGCTTTGTCAAAGACAACATCACAATATCTATCACAACAACTACATTGCCATTTTCTACTACTTATCACAACATCTCCACCATCATTACCACAACCACTACCACTATAGTTAATATCTATAGACCATATCTATATATAAATAACAAAATACAAGCCAAAATCACTACATATAAAAATTACAAAACTCGACAGAAATTGAAAACAAATCATGCATGTGGAAACAAAAAGAAAGACGGAGAAGACGAATCTAAGAAATAAATAATGTATGGAAGAAGCATGCATTAGTGAAGAGTCGATAAATTTAATATAACATAATTAGATATGAAAAACGGGTAGAAAGAAAAAATTAAGAAAAGAGAAAGTATTAATCAAAATTCATTTTCTGCAAGTTCGTTCAAAAGATGAATACCGATGAAAAAAATGAAAGAAAAAAATTTGTATATTATTTGTATGTGTAGATCTTAAATTAGTATAAAAATGTGTGGTTAAAATTAAATCTTATATCTCACATTAGTATAGGTTCAAATGTTCTTTAAAAAAACTCTAATTTTTTAAAAAATTGCTAATTATTTATATAAAAATAATTTTTTGTATTGTTACACGATTTAATGAACTCACCACCATCCAAAAGTATTATAAATTAGTTAATATTGTCAAACATTAGCAATATGAAATTAACATATGTAAACCTTCAAGCACCAGTTTGGACAACCACCTAAAATCACCAACTATATATTGAAATACCATAACCGGACTAACACAACAACTACATTGCCATTTTCTACTACTTATCACAACATCTCCACCATCATTACCACCACCACCACTATAGTTAATATCTATATATAAATAAAAAAATACAAGCCAAAATCACTACATATAATAACTACAAAACTCGACAAAAATTCAAAACAAATCATGCATCTAGAAATAAAAACATAGATGTTCTATAAATACCCTGTTCACAAGAATAAAAAATATAAGTTAAAAAAAATATTATTTAACCATGATTAAATTTTAAAAACTATTATTATATATTTATAATTCCTATGGAGCAACCTCTGGACAAGTAAATAAGACATAATTATTTGCTGCCATGAATTCTCGGTCATCAAGATAACGAACTTTCACGCTCCCATGTGCTCGTCCTGGATGACAAAATATCGAAATATTTTCTGGAAGGCTTTCGCCACCTCTACCAAAATCATTTTGTGGGACTTTTCTTTATCTTGTCTGAAAATGTTGTTGAAAGTAATATGAACAAAAAGTCGAAGCTTCTTCAACCAGGAAAGCATTACATATAGATCCCTCCACTAGAGCTTTATTTTTTATATTTTTTTTAAGTGGCGCAAGAACCTTTCAAAAGGGCACATCCATCGATATTGTAGCGATATGTGCTTCGTAGGGTAAATGAACTAAAAGATGTTCCATCGAGTCAAATAGTGATGGTGGAAATATGCGCTCTAACTTGCAAAGTATAACAAGAATCTGTTCTTCAACTCTATGCATATGCTGAAGTAAGATCTAGAAAAAAAAGACTTAACTCTGTCGCAGCTTCCCAAACGTTATTGGGAAGAAATTCATGAAAAGCCATTGGAAGAAGTCGTTGCATAAACACGTGACAATCATGACTTTTCATTCCAAATAACTTAAATGATACACGAACGAAGATAAAATAAAGAATATGAAATAAGATTATTGCATTATTTACATAACAAATAATACATAGTAGTACCCAAGCCAATCGTCACTAGCTTGCTGTAAAGCATAAATGTAATGTACTATGTAATAGAAGGATAAATAACTCAACTTAGGATAAGAATCAAGAATATAATATTAACTATGAAGCACAGGAATCCAGAAGATCAACTATAGGACAAATACAAAGAATAAAAACATAGAAGTAAAGCTTGAAGTCTGTTGAAGAGTCATAGAAAGAAGTTCATTCTAATGATCATGCCTCTATGAAGAATAAATTGTCAGAAGACTCCATGTTACAAAAATGGATTTGATTGTGAAGTATTACAGATCAAAGGATTTCGGTGGATTCAAGCAATGAAGCAGCTGCAAAGTAAAATCAACTTCAGTGTTACAAAGTGATTGATATTTGACTTTCAGTGTTAGTCATCTATGAACCAGACCAGTGCACTAGGTGTCAACACTACATGGAANTTTGATCTATCAGAAGAAAGAAGTTGAAGATAGAAGACTTGAAGCAATGACTCAGAAAAAGTTCAAGAGATATAAACATTAAGGAAATTTTTCTAAGTCATGGAAGCCACAAGGATCCAAGTCGGCTCTTAGGCCAAATCAAGATCTTTGTCGCCTCTTGACTAAGGCACTTGTCACCTCTTAAACTCAAGTCATGGCTTGTGTCGTCTCTTGACCTTGAGCTGGCTCTTGTCGCCTCTTAATCAAGCCTAATGGTTCCTGTCACCTCTTAGAGATTAACAAAGGAAGTTGATGTCGCCTCTTAACTTCCTGGACTTGGTTTATGTCGCCTCTAAGGACTTAGCAACTGCATCAATTGTGAAGCATAAACATGTGGACTTGGTTTTGCCACGTGTAAAGTGAACTCAAGCCTACACAAAACCAGCAGAATGAATTCATTTCATTTATTCGTCTTCCTCAGCTGCCAACTACATTTACTAGAGCTCCAGTAAAGCGATATCAATATCAAAGCTTGTAAATTATATTGTTATGTTGTTGAATTCATTGTAGCTAATCATTCATTGATTAGAGTGTAACAGACTCAAGGTTTATATTAATCAAACGATATATTCCTCGACTTGTTTGTGTTTATTTCGATTACGCAACTAAAACGAAGAACTCAAAAAGAAATCAAAATAATTGTGAGTATTGTATTCAACCCCCCCTTCTACAATACTTTGGGACCTAACAATTGGTATTAGAGCTTGTTGATTGATAAACAAATCAAGATCCCGGTGATTTAGACCAAGCAAACAAGTTATTGAAAAATTTCTTGAAATTTTTTAATTTTCAAAAATTCTAAAATCTTGAAATTTTTGAATCTTAAATAATTTTATTCCGCCAACAAACATGAGTACCCAAAAAATTAGTAATATCAAGGTTCCCCCCTTTGACAGAGACAATTACAATCTGTGGAAGAGAAAAATGATTCTGTACATTAAAGCTTCAAATCCACTGTATGAGAAGATCTTAGAAAATGGACCGTACGTACCA
>PHNY01062379.1:0-10468 GCA_003724115.2 Anethum foeniculum
ACGCGCGAAATTCCTACCAATACGATGCAAAGAACATATTATGTAGTATCAGATATTTATCGACAAGTCGACAATAATGTAGTCACATCTACAGACTTTCTGTGAATAACAAAAAAAAAAAGCTTTTAACCTCACAACTGCTATCAATAACTTAAAATTTCAAATATTTCAGATATAAATTGAAATTAATAAAAAAATTTACATAATATTTTATAGCACGCCCGTGCCTCGCACGGGCTATAAAGCTAGTTTATAACTAATGGTATGAACACTAACTAATAGAAAATAAAGGGGAATAGAAGTCTATTCGTGTAAGTAGCTGGCTGAATAATAATATAATTAGGAAAATAAATATTATATTATAATATAATTAGAAAAATAGATATTACATAATTATCTATTACCAAAATTTGGTACTTTAGTACTTTGGTACTTTAGTATCGTGTTCCATTTAAACATGGTTTCGCTTATTAATAAAGAGTATATATTCAATAATCTTTTAAATGATATACTTTTTATAAATATTTTTTAATTATATAATATATGTAATTTTCTGTCAAAGTTCGGTCAATTTGACTGCAAAAAAGTCAAATAAGACAGTTAATTTGGGACGGAGGGAGTAATTAATTTCACGATTGGTTGAAAAAAAAATAAGCAACACCATGATTCAATTTATTACTGTGCAACTAGGGGTGTAAACCAGTCAAACTGGTCGTGAGCTACTCGAGCTCGGCTCGTAAAATATTCGAATTCGGCTCGGTAATAATCAAGCCGAGCTCGAACTTTTTGAATTATTTACCGAGTTGAGCTTGAACTTCAAATTATTCGGCTCATAAGATTCTCGAGCCTTATCGAACCTCCATTTTTTTGTATTTTTTTATTATAAATATATTTTATATAAATATTTAATATTATTTTTATATATTATATATTTAATCGAATCGAACTCGAGCCGAACCGATCATATTTCAAGTTTTTGTGAATAGTTAGTGAAATCAATTCGAGCTTTCAATCCAAACTCAAGTCTATCGAGCTCAAGCCGAGCCTAGCAATTTTCGACTCGACTTGACTCGGCCTAGCCGGATTACACCCCTACGTGCAACACGTATTAAGATCGTGGTTCGAAAATGGGGGTGGAGGATCGGTCGTCAAGTGTTTATTTTACAAATACAAAATAGAGTGAAACTTATAGGTTTAGGATTTTTTTTTTTAAGTAATGAGCGATCATTGTGGCCAAAACTGTGATCAGATTCAAATATTTTTTAGGTAAATGCATCAAATCAAAGTCGCAAACATGCTTATTAACATTGTGCAAGTAAGATAATTAGTGTGCAGCATTTACATGTGCTTGCGGATATATAAGCCACATGAAACTACTCCTACATTAATCTCTGTTGCGTATGTACAAATTATTTACATCTTAAGAGAGAGATAGAGCTAGAGAGAGAAGGAGAGAGTTTGTATACAAGAACCAGACTAACTATCTACTATGCTTACTAGTTTGTATATATATTTAGCCTGAAATGTAACAAACTTCTGTAACTAACTAATATGCCATCTGTTCATGAATCTGTCATGAATCTGTCAGCAAGTGTCAGCAGAATGGTGAGAATAAGAAGCTCCAACACCCCCCCTCAAGTTAGGAGATCCAGAAACCAAATGTGAATGGAATTCTAACTTGGAGAGTAAATGATCAAATTGAGCAGGAGTTAGCGTTTTTGTAATCAAATCAGCAAGCTGGGACTTGGTTGGTAAGTAAGTGAGTTGAATTAGACCTTCAAGCACCTTATCACGAGTGAAATGACAATCGATTTCGATATGCTTAGTTCGCTCGTGAAAAACAGGATTTTTCGCAATATGGATAGCAGACTGATTGTCACAATGAAGCACAACGGGTTTCAGATGATCGCTCCTCAAGCAAACGAACTACCCAAGTGACTTCAGAAGCTGCAGATGCCATGGCCCTATATTCAGCCTCTGAAGAAGAACAGGAAATCGTAGTTTGTTTATTCGATTTCCATGAAATAGGGGATGAGCCAAGTAATAAAACGTAACCTATGACTGACTTCCTTGAATCAACACAAGAAGCCCAGTCAGAATCACTGAAAGCTTGTAATTTTATTTGTTCATCTGCACGTAGTAGAATGCCTTGGCCAATAGTACCAGAAACATATCGCAGAATGTGAATTAAAGCAGATAAATGGGACGTTCTAGGTTGCTGCATAAATTGACTCTAAGATTGTACAGCATAAGCCAAGTCTGGACGTGTATGGGTTAGAA
The DNA here is from genome assembly GCA_003724115.2 of Anethum foeniculum. Taxonomy (NCBI): domain Eukaryota; kingdom Viridiplantae; phylum Streptophyta; class Magnoliopsida; order Apiales; family Apiaceae; genus Anethum; species Anethum foeniculum. The sequence continues at coordinate 2,281 of PHNY01062379.1, forward strand.
AATTTAATTTTCCAACTAAAGATCGATACAATTCTGAAATAGCAAGAAGATCACCAGCTGAAGCAGTGAGTTTCAGATTAAGCGGCAAAGGAGTTGAAGCCTTTTTTGACAAATCAAAGTCACAAGAATCTAATAATTCATGTGTGAATTTCTTCTGGCTCAGAAAAATTCCTTCAGGCAAGTATCCAACTTCGATCCCGAGAAAATAGTTCAAAGCACCTAAGTCTTTGATTCCAAATTCAGAGTTTAAATGAACTTTAAGATCAGAAATAGCTTGATTATCTGTACCAGTGAGGATTATATCGTCAACATAAACCGCAGCCATACAAACTAAGTCCCCAAACGTTTTATATAAAAATCGTAGTCATTTTTAGACTGTACAAATCCTTGGTTTTCAGAGTAACTAGCAGCTTTGAGAACCATTCTCTGGAGGACTGTTTAAGTCCATATATTGATTTTCTGAGACGACAAACTTTGTTAAATGGATTTGGAATCCCATCTGGAACTCTCATATAGACCTCATCACTTAAGTCACCATGTAAGAAGGCGTTATTAACGTTTAATTGGTGTAAAACCCACTTTTTACTTACAGCCAAAGCAAGAAGACAAAGAATAATAGCCATCTTTACTACTGGTGAAAACGTTTCTTCATAATCTATTCCAAAACGTTGATTAAAACCCTTTGCTACAAGCCTTGCTTTACAACGTTCATGAGAACCATCTGATTTAAGCTTAACCTTGAATACCCATTTTGATCCAATAGCCTTTTTTCCTTTTGGCAAATCGACTAACTCCCAGGTTTTATTATCATTAAGTGCAGAGATCTCTTTATTCATTGCTTCTATCCACAGTGGGTTAAGAGAAGCCTCATAATAGTTATTAGGCTCATGAATATCACAAATTTTGGAGATTAAACACTGATGTGGACTAGGTAGAGAAAAAAATTGTACTAGGTTGCACCAATGTTGTGTATCAGCAGCATTATTACAGACAAAATCATTAAGATAAATGGGAGGTTTATGTGTAGGAGTGGAGTGTCTTGTAGGTAAAGGATTAAGTATTGGAGGATTAGAATTTTGTTGGCTAACAGTGGGTGAATCTTGTAAAGAGTCATGAGAAATATTATCAGAAAATCCGCTATCTTGATTATGAATAAGTGGTGAAAGATCAAATGTAGAATTAATAGAATCCGTAGTATTATTTGACTGATTAAAATCAACAGAATCATCAAGATGAGAATACGGACCAGGTGTGACAATTGGAAGATATATATCAGATGGAAATGTATCCAGAGAAGAATTAGACTGAAACAGATATGGAAAATGTGTTTCATAGAAAGTAACATCACGTGAAACTACTATTTGCTATGTATAGAAATCGAGTACCTTGTAGCCTTTAGTATTGACAGGATAACCAAGGAATACACCAGGATTAGCTCTACTATCAAACTTTGAACGCTGAACTTTAGATGTTGAAACGTAGCATAAGCATCCAAAAGTCCTGAGAATACTGAGATCTGGAGGCAGCTTATATAGCTTAGAATAAGGGAAACGTTGTCAATACTTCTAAGAGGCATTCGATTAATGAGGTATGTAGCACATAAAACACATTCCCCCAAAATTGTGCTGGAAGTTTAGATTGAAAAGATAGAGCTCGTGCAGTTTCAAGCAAGTGGCGGTGCTTTCATTCAACCACCCCATTTTGTTGGGGTGTATAAGTGCAGCTCGTTTGGTGCAAAATGCCCTGTTTATTGCAAAAAAATTTCAAAGTGTCCTTCACAGAATTCTTTAGCATTGTATGTGCATATGGCTTTAATCTTATACTGAAACTGATTATGAACGTAAGTATCAAAATTTTGTAAAACTTGCACAATATCTGACTTCCTTTTAAGCAAATGAACCCAAGTAAAACGACTAAAGTCGTCTACAATTGTCAGAAACAATGTACAACCAGATGGGGTTTTAGTTTGACACAGACCCCAAATATCTAAGTGTAGTAATTCAAAACAAGCTTGAGTTTTAATACTGCTATGAGGAAAAGATAACCGAGTATGCTTTGAAGTAGGGCAGATTTGACATATAGTATCATTTACACATTCTTTGATATTACAATTTGGTTGCACAAGCTTCAGCTGAGAAAATGGTAAATGTCCTAGACGTAAATGTCATAGCTTGACATCTTCAACAGAAGAACAACAGACTTTAGAAGTATGATTAACCTGGGTATTGATATTGTACAAACCACCAACCTGCTTACCAAGAAGCCTCAGAGGTTGTTTCTGCAAACGGTCCTGAATGAAGCAAGCGTCATGATCAAATATTAAACTGCAATGCAAATTTTTACAAATTCTCTGAACTGATATGAGATTAAACTTGAAGTCTGGCACGTGCAAAATATTGTGCAATGTAATCTCCTGATTAAGGACTATATCTCCAATATGACATATTTAAATTCTTCTACCATCTGGTACTGTTATGAATTTATTCAATTCTTCACAGCTTTGAAAGTTATTAACCAAGTCTAAGCTTGAACAAATATGGTCCGTAGCTCCGCTATCTAAAATCCAATTTACAGGCAAACTAGATGATAGACAAAAAATAATTGCAAGAAGAGCATGATGATTATCAGCATTGCCAGAAGTATTGCCAGAATAAGAAGCTCCAGTTGTTTGTTGTTTCTGAATTATCTCCATCAATTGATTATACTGAGCAACAGTAATAGGATTAGCTGGATTCTCAGTATCAGTGCTATCAGACTATGATACAGCTGCAATTTTCTTATCCTTGAAACCTTTAAAGTTTGGTGGATATCCATGGACTTTGAAGCATCGTTCGAGACTATGACCTGCAATCTTGCAATGAGTACAGAAATACTGAGAACCAGGCTTCTTAGTCCAAGTTCCTGCAGTCTTAGAAGAAGCATTATTAGTAGTATTATTAATGACAGTAGGCTGAAACTTTGATCCGAACTTGAACTGATGTTTGGATTCATTGAATTTCTTTCTATCTGAATAGAAAGCCAGAGATTCAGTTTGAGCATACAACTGGAAAATCTCCTTATGCCTTTCCTCCTGAGCAAACAATCAATATGCATTCGTGATGCTTGGCATGGGATATTGCATCAAGATATTCCCCCTAACAGAAGAAAACTCATCATTCAGTTTCATCATAAACTGAATCATTCTTTGATTGTCCTGCATTTGATGAATACGCTGTTCCAAATCACAGGTACATTTGTGACAAGTGCATTTAGGCAATGGATTTGAATCATTGACAGCATCCCATAGTGTTTTCAATTTCGTAAAAAACTCTGAGATTTTGTCATTTCCTTGATTCAGTTCATAAAGCTGTTGTTCAATCGAGTACATTTGAGTCATAGAAACGTAACCAAAACGTTCTTCGAGATCATTCCAGATCTCTTTAGCCGTTTTCAAGAACAAAACGCTTTTAGCGATAGTATCATCAAGATTAAAAATGATCCACGAACACACAAGATCATTGCATCTTTCTCAAGCCTTGTGATCAGCAGCTGTAATATCAGGTTTCGCTATAGATCCGTCTACAAATCCTAATTTGTTTTTCGCTGAAAGTGACAAGATCATTGATATTTTCCAATTACTAAAACCAGAACGGTTAAATTTCACTGAAACTAACTGAGATGTATTGGAATCAGACGGATGAATGAAGTAAACGCTTGACGGATCTTTATTCGAACTACGAATTCGATTATTTTCAGTCATGTTGTTTAGTAATGATCTTTAACAATTTGCTAATAGATCTTGCAGATTGATGAACAATATCAAGTGCAGAAAAGAAACAGAAATCGCAAATCTAAAGAGATATTCNNGAAGAACTTCATGCTTAAATGTTTATTGATTACAGATCGAGATCAAAGATAACACCTGAGAAATGATGAGTAACGATGACGATGAAGATTAATCGTAAAGATCGCACGAAACGTAGAGATCGAACGAATTCTGTACTGATACCATGTTGCAATTAGCTTATTTGAAGGTGAACACAGCTTTGATCAATGGAGAATCAGTGAGAAAACAAGAAGACGATCATGTAACCATTTCAATATATCTAAGCAATGTGTACAAATTGTTTACATCTTAAGAGAGAGATAGAGCTAGAGAGAGAAGGAGAGAGTTTGTGTACAAGAACCAGACTAACTATCTACTATGCTTACTAGTTTGTATATATATTTAGCCTGAAATGTAACAAACTTCTGTAACTAACTAATGTGCCAGCTGTTCATGAATATGTCATGAATCTGTCAGCAAGTGTCAGCAGAATGGTGAGAATAAGAAGCTCCAACAATCTCGTCCACAACAACCAAAGAAGAAACTAATATATAGATTTTACATAAACTATTTATTTTCTCTTATTTCAGTAAATCAAGCACTCCCCTAGGTGATACATATGCAAAATAAATTTGAGTGGTACAAATGAAATTAGTCATACTGAATGCGCCGGATTTTCATGACAACCCTGAAGAATGACAAATACTTATTGTACCATGACTTATTGGTCATACAAAAAATGTGGGACTCATGGTACGTACACAGTGGAATCCTTGAAGGATTAGGGTCCTAAACAAAAATTTAATTAAAAATTGGATGTTGAAACATATTTTGTACCAGCAGCCCAGTTTGGTGGAACAGCGTTATTCACCGTGACAGATTTTCCGGTGGAAGTAGTAATTTGGAAAGAAAGTGGTCCTTTAACTGAAGGGTCGATGTTAGCAGTCCACATTGCACCCCAGGACTGTTTCATTGGTATCCATTTGTCAGAGGTTCCGGATTTGAGCTGCATAGATCCGATGTCTCCGTCCCCATTTATATGTTCAACCGCAGTTGCAAAATAGTATGGATTAGTCTGTTTGTCAATTTTGAAGGAAATTTTTGCGTCCTTATAGTTGCATGGCACCCTGAAAGAAAACGGTTAAAACTGACATTAGTATTATTGACGAAACATGCAGTTGTAAACACAGTTGTTACTGTCGTTTTTAATACCTTCTAAATTGGATATCTACTTGTCCAAGTTTACGGAGATCATTTTCTTTTCCAGGTTTAGCCATTGCCCCGAATGCATGGCCACTTAAATCAAAATGGAATGGCACATTGTTACATGCTCCAGGACATTCATCTGTAATGGTGACTTTAACTGGTTGTCCCGAGCATTCTGGAGCTGAGCATTGTACCTGCAGTATCAATTTGTAATATTATTACAAGCCAATTTAGTATAAAATGAAAGATTGAAAGATAAACAATAGTGGTTGTACCTCATAACACGAACCACAACCGTGACCTGATAGGAAAATCTTGGCATTTCCTGCAGCTATCATGGATGAGTATGGAGGTTGTGCAACATCTGTGTCAAATCCGCAGGCTCCACCTATATATAAATATATTTATATCATAATCAAAATATAAGCCAAAGTCACACAAATATATATATGAAGAGTGTGTGTGTGTGTGTGTGTCTTAGTTGCCTGGTTGATTTGTCTAGTGACTCTGTTGTGCAAAATTGTTAGGAAGTGAGTTTATTACCACTTCCAGGGCCATCAGGGGGTCCGTAAAATGTAGCTAAACCTGGTGCAAGACCTGGTCCCTGAGCTGAACTAAGGGAACATTGCATAAAAATTATTGATAAATTAAAGACCAGAACTGAGATGCATATACCATTTTTCAGATTAAAGGCCATTGTTTTGTATATTTGCATACACTAAGCTCTAACGAGTAATTTGTTTAATACTAGTTGAAGGAAACAATAGAAACGATCCTAGTTTTACTGTTAGATGGTTTGGCCTTTTATTTTTAAACTGGCCTGCTGGAAAATTGGGTGGACAACTACCCCTTAAAATCTCTGGTGAATGGTTCAAATTAGTTCTTTCTTCTCTATCAGTTCCATAATCAGTCAAATTCTGTTCACGTGTCTCAATATATCACATCTGTCTATATATGTAGTAATTGTAGGGGATCGAACCGATGATGTGGCAGTTGAAGAGCTCCCTCATATTTTTCTTGGATTGCTAATAGGCCTTTGGCTAATAAAATGCCGCCTTATGACTAGCCGCACTTAACAAGTTAAATTAGACAAATGGACTTAAACAAGATTGATAGAAAAGAGGGTTAGAAGTTAGAACTGGAACGGGTTTCTTTACTCAAACTTTCATTATATAAATTCACTTGGGAGTGTGAATTATATGAATTTTTATAGATCTGATTTAGATTTTTCAAAAATTAATAGGGGATTTAGCCTTTTAGCATGCAAGTTCAGAATTTTTAATTTGTAGATATAAAATTATCATCTTTAATTTGTAATATTAATTGTTGTTACATTTCCTAAGAATACCACGCACACATACTATAAATTTTTCTTGACTTTTAAATAATCATAATTTTTAAATATAATGAGATAATAGACGTATGTGCCAAATTATCATTAACTAAATAGTATATAGATGAAAAGAATTCTGTTCAAAAATAGTAAATTATTTTTAGAACTTTAAAATTTTTATATAATTTAATTTGATTACGTTGTGCCATTTCTATTATATATATATATATATATACAATTAAAACACTATTTTTTCAATTTTCTAGAAAAAAGAAAAACTATTAATGAATTTTCTTTTACAATTTATTATAAAAAATAATAAGCATCATCTACTCGGTAAGAACATAGGATGATGCATGAATTTTGTTTATAGTTTTCTGAGATTTGGTTTTTTATATATATATTATTTGAAACAGTGACTCAGCTCCGAGAAACAAATTTGTTTTTTAATATCAATCGATGAATATCAATATCAATATTTTTATGTTTATATATATAAAGAAAAACTCACAGGAGCTCTAGAATCGCTCTAATCATATTTATCTATTTTTCTAGAGCTCATGTATATAAATTCATAAAAATTAAAATTTCCTTATTTATATTCGAATTTTTAAGAAAGTCGATAATTATTAAAATCAATCATATTGGAAATATAAAAATTAACTTGAATTTTCCTTATTTACACTTGAATCATATTTATCTTTTATTCAAGAGCTTCTATAATTAAATATAGAAAATCAAATTTCCTTTTTTTTAAGTATCAATTTCTAGGTCAAAAAATAATTAACTTACATATTCTAAATAGAAAAGAGTTTCAAATTGTTAACATACATAATATTATTATTATTGGATAGTTCCATTATTATAATAGTTTCTTTGTTAGGTTGATTTCCTTCATTTATTATTGTTTGACTGTAGGCTGTATAAACCCTCTTCTATTGTAATTAAGAACAAGTTCCACTATAATAAAGTCGTACTTTTATCTCTTCCCTCTATTTTTTCATGGTATCAAGAGCTAAGTTATTTCGATCCGGTATAGGTTAACGAAGAGTTGATCATGATGGCTTCCGCATGTTGGGTTTAGAATATGTGTCTCCAAATCGGTTACCTTTTTTTGGATGATTTTCAGTTTTAATCAAAATTGCTATTTTTTTCGGGGGGTAATGATTTGCTTTTGGTTAAGTTGTTTATGATGGTTTCGTTTTGTTTTGGTTGGGACTCTCACGCATGCTCTATGCTTCCCTCTCTTTGATGATATTGACTCATTCATAATATTATTTTTTTTTTCCTTTCTTTGCCTCTCATCTTCTTTTCTCTTTCTCGTGATCTATGATGGGAGTAGCCCTAGGCACATTTGTATACATTTTTTGCATTTTGTTTTTTTTAATCTGGTGCTCTAGGCACATTGACCATTCGTAGGATTGGTTTAGTTTATTTGGTGCTCTAGGCACAATTGGTTTTTCGTGGGATTGGTTTAGTTTATTTGGTGCTCTACACATATTGGCTCTTTGTGTGATTTGAATTTGGATTCAGTTTTTGTTTAGTTTAGGATTGGATTAACTTTAGTTCGGTTTTGGATATGGATTTGGATTCGATTATGGTTTTGGATTTGTTATAGGTTTGGATCTGAATATTTAGTTAGATTTAGTTATAGTTGGATTCAGATTTTGGATTGGAATTTGGTTTTGGTTCTGATATTGTTTGTGAGTTTGAATTTTTGTCAAATTCTGGTTTTAGATTAGATCTGGAGTTGGTTTGGAATGGTTATTGAGTTTGGTTTTATATTTGGACACAATTTGTGGATTTAGATTCGGTTTCGGTATTAATATTGTTTGGATGGTTGT
>PHNY01062392.1:316-13367 GCA_003724115.2 Anethum foeniculum
CCTATAAGGTAAAGTACCTTGGCTATGTAGTTGCTTGCATCAGTGTTCTAAACTCCTCTCCTAAATCTCGTGTATGAAAATTTGTAGGATTGTGAGGTTCGTGATAGAAGGTACCATCGAAGAAAGAATTTTGGCATTGCAAGAAAAGAAGGAACTAGTATTCGAAGGGTATCTATTCACCGAATTCTCCAATGTTAAAAATCATAGCTCCATATCTAAATCAACTAATCATTATGTTCTGCCTTTTTACAGAACCGTTGGTGGCTCGGCTGATGCACTGGGAAAGCTAACAGAGAATGACATGAAATTCCTGTTTGTCACCTAAATTTTGCAATCACATATGAAGTTGGTTGTAGTACATTCCCCGAATTCTAGTGTTGTAATATTACTTTTTGGTTGGTACCTTGACACACTCTAAGAGCAGGTGACTCTAATGATTAGAGATTATCTGAAGGTGCTGAAATTTGTTATCAACTTCGTTTTTTGATTTGCTGAAAACCAAAAATTTTAGTCTCTTGTATCATCTTTTTGTATTTCCAGAATTTTTGGTAATTCTGTATCGTTAAGATTTGCATTTGTAGTCTGATATTCATTATTATATTTGCCTTCTTTGAGTGCTTGTGTGTGTATTACGTATGCACAATTGCACAAAATAGCTGCTCTTTGCGAACATAGAGCTGTAAACGAACCAAACTCGAACGAACTTTTAACGAACTCGAACGAAATCTTAACGAACCAAACATTGTTCGGTAATTTTATCGGACAAAATTTCTTGTCCGAACTCGAGTTCGGTAATATTTGAACTGAAATTGAACTGTTCGCGAACATAGCGAATCGAACACGAACTGTTCGCGAACATTATATATATATTTTTAAAAAAAATAAATTCAAATTTTATTTTTATGAAAAAAATTATAACCAACTATTAATTAAATATTTTTTCACCAATAAAATAATTATTTTAAATAATTATAAAATATAATTAATATATATTATAAATAAATACATATATTATATATACATATAATATTATAAATATACTATTTTTTTGGAACGAACTCGAGCTTAACGAATGGAACTCGAACCAAACTCGAGTCTAACACCTTAAAAGTTCGGTTCGGTTCGTTAGAATTATCGGACAAGAAACGTTGTTCGAACTAGTGTTCGATAAGCTTATCGGACAAGCTTATCGAACTCGAACAAACCGAACGAGCTTAACGAATAGTTCGGTTCATTTACAGCCCTAGCTAACAATTTATAAGTAATTTATAAATTTAAAAACAACAATTTATAAGTAATTTATAAATTTAAAAAATATACGTTCTTTAATTTATAAATTACTATTGGCTAAGGGTGTGTTTGTCAGCTTTTTTGTTGAAAATAGCTTAAAAAATTATTTGGTAATATTTGAAAACTGCTTTTCTAGAAGTATTTTTTACTTAAAAGCTATTTTTAATGGAAAGAGGTCCCCATATTTTTTGAAAAAACTGGAAGCAGTTACTAATTTCAACAACAAACAAAAAGTATCATTTTTTTAATTTTTTAACAGCACTTTTTAGACCTATACTTTTACGATACAATTTTTAACAGCAATATCAGCCCGAACCTAACTTTTTAAATTAATTTTAGAATATACTCGATATAGGGCGGGTTTGGTTTTGTTTTTGGAATTGTGTTTTTGAAAACATAAATAAAAAGAATTTTAGATTCAAAAAGATTTTATATATTTCAAGGAAAAAAATTAATATTTTTTATTTAAAAATATATATTTTGTTTTTTAGAAAAATGAGAAACACTGCATTGGTTCTGTTTAGGTCAGATCAGAGGTGTTCGAAAAATTCGAAACCCGAAATCTAATCCGACCTGATCCGGGAAAAAGCTCGAAAAGCTCAATTCGGAAATTCGGAAAAAAGCCTGGGCCAGTTCGACCCGGCCCACGGGCCTTAAATGGGCCTCCTTTTTCTCGAAAATCCGATCCGGCCCGAAACCCGAAAAATCCTGGTAAAAGCTTAGATTTAAAGAAAGTATAAGGAAATTCTAAAAATTATCTGTTTAAACTACCACCGATAGGCACGTGCTAGTTGATATATGGACTCGTGTACTACTATTATTATTATTATTGTGGTCAGGAAACGTGTCTAACCAAAGGGACTCCCTTTGGTTAATTTTTAAAAAAATTTCTGATAGTAGATATTAATCAATTTTAATTGATGTAAATTTAATAGATTATGTATGGTTATATTTTTCAAAATTTTTTATTTTAATTTGAACGTGAAGGCTTATGGGATTTTGTTTTGGTGGGTCAGGTTTATTATCAAATTGCCAAGAAGGAAGCAGTGCTGACCGGAAGAAGTTATTTTGATTCTCATAACCTATGAGTAGATAGCTTCTTTTAGCTCCATTCATCAATTTCAAATGCGAGTCCAGTTCACTGGGTTTGGAGCTTTTGGACATAATTTTGAGTTACTAGAAATCTGTAATGTTTTTACCTATTTAGTTTGGTTATGGTGTTTTCAGGAGGTATAAAGGTGTTCTCTTTTCTAATATAAAGGTTTATTGTCTAAATTTCCGGGAAATCTCTTTCTCATGTCAGCCATAATTTTGATTATGGCTCATGGATTGGTTAAGTATACCCTTCGGTTAGATAATAAGCTTTTGTGGATGAAAGAAACCCTCATTTTCTCGACCTTTTGGGGAATGTACTTTCTCTATGAACTTTTATAAATGAAATTGTTCATTTTGACCAAAAAAAAAAACTCATATAAAAGTCCAGTTCTAAAAAAGCACGAATAAAAGCCTGGTTCGGATAAAAGCACGGACTTTTTAAAAGTCCCGGATTTGTCAGATTTTTTTATAAAAATTTTAAAAATATACATTATATTGCATAAATTTTTAAAAACTATATAATACAATTAGAAACAATCAAGATATATTTGATTGACTTGTCGATTTGTTACGGTAAATAACAATCGTAGTGCTTTAAGTTAAAGAATTGTTGACTGTAATATTAAAGAATGAGAATGGTTGAATGTAACAATAAAATATATTTTTTTTTAGTATCAAAACTACTCTCTCATGATTCGAGATATTATTTTTCTTTGGTACCTAAACTACTCACAGATCGAGCAATAAAATATAAACTAATATTTAATATATAAATAAAAAATGTCTAGATAAAAGCCAGGTTCGGCCCAGCCCGTGGACCTAAAATAGACCTCATTTTTTAGAGGAAGTCCGGCCCGACCCGATTTTTGAAAAAAAAACCCGACCCGTTCCATTTTTAAAAAAATGAAAATTTTAAAGTCCGAATAAAACCCAAATCGTATATGTGCGTCTCTAGGTCAGACAGACACCGTATTCAATTAGGATTTTATAAGATTTTTTTGAATTTTTAAAATCCTTGGGTATTCGTTTTGGATTCTAAACAATCCATTAAAATTTGGTGGTATTCACTAAGGAATGAAAAAAGTCTTTTAAAATCTGGAGGTATTAAATTCAGATTTGAAAATGTCCATTAAAATCCGGTTGTATTCAATTTTGGATTTTAAACAATTCATCAAAATCTGGTTGTATTCAAAAGTCCATGGACTTTTTTTTCATTTGATAAAATGGTAGATTTTGATGGATTTCATAGTATATTTTATGTTTTTTGAAATATTATCAAAATTCATAAGATTTTTGAGAATTTGTCAAAATCTCTACCTAAATCAGCAAGATTCTATGAGATTTTTAATCAACTCCGTTAAAATCTGCGTAGAATTAAAATCCGCAACAATCATTTAAAATTGATGAATTATTATCAATTTTCCAAAATCCAAATTGAGTACACCTCGTAAAACTTTCAATTTCTATCATATAACACCAGGGGAAGAAACTATACTTCAAATCTTATGAAAACTAAAATTTACAATTATTGATACGTTACGTGTTAAAAGTTTATCCTCCCGGATTCGACTCTACTCACCCGAGAATATTTTAGAACAGACACTCAATTATCTTACTCATCTCGAAAATATTCTAGAACTTAATTGCAAGGTTATAAACTGTATTAGAAAAAAAAAAAAATCATAGATTCCAAAAAATTTAAAATATAAAATCTAACGTTTAAGATACTTTATCAATTCAGAAATATCTTCGCAAAAGATTACATTTTTAATATCTTTTTTGAATAATAATTACAATTCATTCAGATTATTGGTGGTGGTTTTCTCATTAATGAAATGGACTATTGTGCATATTACTAGTAAAAAAGAACCAAAAAACACATTTTTTAAATCTCGTAGATTCCTTGTGTACTAGAAAATCGAATCCAGTTCTGCAAGAGAAAAAAAAAAGAATGATTCAGTTGTTGTTCCTGTTAATGTTCTCTGAAATGGCAGCCATTTTGTTACTTCTATTCAAAACACCACTTAGAAAGCTTCTCATCATGGCTTTTGATCGCGCTAAACGTGGTAAGGCTCCTCTGGTTGTTAAATCTGTTGCTGCCACCGTTTTCGTGATCATGATGTACAATGTATATGCTGTTCGGGATATTCAGAGCCATCCCGTCGAATCGCACAGTCCTACTGATCAAATACTCTTGGCTGACTACATGCTCCAAGCTTCTCTTATGGGTACGTAACACGACTTTGTATTACAATCCATGTTTCTCATGTATATACTAGAATAATTTGGTTGAATGTGTTCATTTTACGGTGTTTATGTTTTTTGTTGTCGTGTTCGATTGTAGATTTTCTATTCATGGAATTCACTTAATATGTTCGTAATTGTGTAATTGTGTTATCTATACTAAATTGTGCCTAATACTTGGTATCGATATCAACTAAATTTACTTTTTTAAAGAAAATATTTGAATTAAGAGAAATGTACAAGGGGAAGGAGGGAGTATTTTAATTAAGGATTGAAAGATTAGGTGTGTAGCAGATGCATATAGATGTAATGTATACATTTAGGTACTATGTTACGAGGACATGGCCATGAAATAGAAAGTAGAATCACGTTCAGGCAAGAACAGTTTTATTGTGAGAATATGTTAGGGAAGTGCAGAGCATGTTCTCACGCTAATATTGTTCTCACCACGTGTTAAACTATTTATTATCCGAGACCATAAAGAGGAAAGTGATTGCTAAAAATAAAGCAAACCTTACCTTTACGGATTTGGTGTGATCGTGTATGTAGTTATATCATTCCTCCAATGAGCACCTTTTGCACAAGTAGTCTGATGATTGAAGGCGAACAACGATATGAACTAAAATTCTGACTGAGATAGGGAGAGAAGCTGTGTCTTTGCAGTGTAGTTGTGGTTATGGTAGTACTTCAGACACCTGAATTGGTGTCCCAGGCACCTTTTTTTTTGTTAAAGCTGAGGACTCTTAATCTGCAAGAACAAGTATACCATTATAATTTAACTATAGTATTATACTTGTGATATTTAAATCTTATTTATTTGTTCAATCTGTTTGTAATCTCTGTGCTTGAGATTTGAGAGTTGTCAATGTATACAACTGAAGTCAAAATTTCAGGTTTAAGTAAGTTTACAGGAAAAGTTCTCCTTGAAAAAGAATCTTTTGCTGCGTTTGGAAAAGGCTTCATAATGCAATGTCCATTGTTCCTCTTTACTTCCCTTTTCTTCGAAAAGAACTATGGTTTCCTTTGAGCTGGATTGCCCTTCCTACTTGGACTCTACCTTGTCCTGTACTAGGTTCAGGACAAAAGAATGAAGGATGAAGACCTATTTTGCATAAGCTTAGAGAAGCATATAGATATGATCATGACAGTATTTCTGGGGAACTGTAAATAATTTGAACTGATGATGGAGCAGGACATAATAATAGACCGATTCGATTTCAGGACATATAGACCGATTTGGATATCTTGCAGCATTGTAGCACAAACATGAACATTTACGAATTTCCCCCCGCTAAAATAATAATCCTGTTGATAGACTTGTGTAGTGTTATTCTTCTTGTTAAAATAGTTACTGGGTAATCTCTTACAACTGGTAATCGATCAACCTATAATCAGTTGAGCCCTAGAGAGTTTTAATTTAAAAACTACTTATCGGAGGAAAATATGTAAATACATTGTGTTAACTGTAATTGTTTTTCATCCTGGATAATTTTTGAAGCACTGGAGATTTTTTGAGACGGGAAACTTGAACTGATGATGGAGCAGGACAGAGAATAATTAGGATTTCTTTCAGAGTTGTAGCACAAACATGAAGACTTGCAGATTTTCCCCTCTTAACAAAATCACCCTTTTTAATAAACTCGTGTTATTCTTCTTGTTAAAATATTTACTGGGTAATCTTTTACCACTTGTAATAGACCAATGTTGCGGGCCTCAGAGCGTCTGTTTGCCATGATGTCAGAATGCTTTTCTAATATTCAGTAAACTATTAATTTGTTCATTTCCGAACTTGAATAGAAGTGTACAACATACTTTTCATGAAAATTTGCTGTGATTTTCACTTTTCACTTTCCAGTGATGCTTATACTTACCCAGAAAAGGACTTGAGTGATTGATATATTGAGTTTCATTCGCTTAATTATGCTTTCTCTTGTTAACCTAAATTTTTCCATTTATGCAGGATTCTCGCTATTTTTGTCCTTTATGATAGATAAACTGCACCATTATATTAGGGAATTTCGCCTGCTTAGAAAGGCCATGGAAACTGCAAAGAACCAGGGTTCTAGTTTCGAGGATAGTAAAAATAATGGAGCAGAGGAACTGAAAGACTTGGGTGACGAGGTTTCTCATTTGAGGACAAAGATCAAAGAGCTAGAATCTGATTGCGAGTCAAAACACAATGAGATAAAATCTGCTGAAACCAGTTTAGTGGCACTTAAAAGTCAGTCTGAAGGATACGTGGAAGAAATTTCTCGCTTGCAGCATGAAAATCAGAACTTCAGAAACCAGCTGCGGTCTCTAGATAAAAGTTTATCACATTCTGATGGGAAGAAGAATATGTAAGGTAAAGTAATACCCGGTGGCAAAGATTCAAGTTCCCTTTATAAATTTATCAGATCCTTAGAATTTGTATTTTGCGTCGCCTGTTTACTTAAATTAAAGACACATGACTAGCTTTACAGTAAAAATCTGGCTTCTTGTGAAAAGGAATGTAGTAAAGGTATTATTACATGATTAGCATTATATTGTCAATCTATTTCCATTTTACTTCTAAGTGTATATTTTCCTGAGTGTGATTTTTTTTTTGGTAGAATTAAGAAACTAACTAACAAACAAGATTCTGATTGTTGCTTTAGGAACATACCTTCACGTTTCATATATAACTAGCAGCCATAGCAATAGATAGAAATATACCAACTCTCTTCATTCACACCTAATATATATAATATTCACTCAATTCAAAGTTGGCAGCTCAAGACAAACCGTGACACTCCAAACAGTAATTCTGGATCTTGCAGGAGCATATTCTTCACAGTCTCCTGTAAATTTATAGAACACTTTTTTGTTGCGTTATAGTTTTTCAGTACATAAAATTTTAAGTATGCAAGGAGGGATAGTGAGAATTCGAATCATGATCTTGTGAGGTCTGGAGATTTTTTTCCGCTAGTTAATCATGGATCGTGTTTATTAGTACTACTTAACTTTTCTATTCGAGAATTTTCTTTACTTCTTTTATGTTTCTGTTACTGCTGTGAAATCGCTTCCAGGTCTGTGATTTATGGCGTAAAGCAAGAATTTAGCATACATTTCACCATTTACTCAAGTTTCATTCTTATCCCTGACTCACATAGCTCTACTTTTATACCCTACTTTTATTAGAATATTTGATCCATGGTCCCAGCATCTTGACAATGCGCGTCTCTGCAGTTTTATAAATAACTCTCATGTTATTTCTTAATATCACACAACTTAATCCTTTAAATTAGTTTCCCCTCTCCTATTCTCTCCATCTCATCTTGGTTATAAAAATTTACCAAAGCCTCAATGACGGAAAAAGTACTGATCTGTAGCGCTAAACTATCCCTACTGATATTTCTGTTATCGATTTTTGTTACATCATCACAATCCAAGCTCTGTAATCTCAGACAGACAGAGCTTACAGTTTATTTCCAGAACCGACCATCTGGTCCCAAGGCCACTTCAATAGCCATTGCTGGAATCCCCGGACAGGACTGGACATATGGAAAATTTGGAACTGCCTTTGCGACTGATGCAACAATGACAGAAGGGTTTGATAGGAAGACAGCTGAAATTGGTAGGGGTCAAGGTATGTTTTTGACTTCGGCTAAAGATGGAACTAGCTTAACACTATTGTTATCGATTGTGTTCACCGATAAGGAGTACAAGGGAAGTACGTTGCAGATTCAAGGAGCTGATCATCAGTTTGAGAACCCGAGAGAGGTGGCAGTGGTCGGTGGGACTGGACAATTTCGCTTTGCTAGGGGATATGCCACTTTTGAAACTTTCCGTGTTAGCAAGTCCCATGTTGTCTCTCGTTGTAATGTTACTATTGAACATTACTAGGAGAAATGTATCCCGTAACATTCTATATTATACTAGCAATAAACTAGGGCAGTTTGACAAGATCTGCTACTTTTCGTGCTAAAACACATGAAACTCATTGGATTTTCTTACTTGTTTTATTCATATCTACAGAGTTCTTAATTAACAATTATAAAGAGAAGCTATTCCACATTTGAGACTCTTTATTTAGACATGTGAAAGGGTTTCTGATAACCAATTTCTATATGTTTTTGAGCTACTGTCGCCCTCTCGACGCCCAAATGAGAATCCGAAATTGATAGTAAATTACTGTTGGAGTTTAGGACCTTGTTTCCAAGTCGCCTGGGATTCTGTTTTTAAGCAGCTGAGAAGAGTACATCTCTGTATCCTTCTGAAACCATGTCGAAAATCTTCCATGGTCTAAAACTAGAATTTACTTAATTTTTCCTTCTCCTTCCCCTGATTCTTCTATCGCGTAGGAACAAAAGATGATAAATTTGAGTTATCCCGCGATGTATTTGCTACAAGATTCATTCCAATATCTTAAGTGCTGCGAGTATTTCAATTTTTACAATTCCCCACTTAGCATAAATAAATTAAATTTACTTTCTACATCGTATACCGGTTAGGCCTTTCTAAAAAGTTAGAGATTGATTAAGCAATATTCTGTACATTGTGCAATTACAAGTTCTGCCCTTATTATGTACTCTGTTCCTACCTAAGAAATTAAAGTAATAACATCTCTTTGCCACTAACACTGCAACTACTCTCCACCCTAATTTCATCACCAACCATAGTTTTCATTGATTGATAAGCTCTCTAGTCTTCCTCTTCATTGTACTATATCCCTGATTGTAATCCACGTTTCCTCACATGTCCAGTTTGGCACTCTTGAATTCGATAACAACCGTGTGATTCTCTGATCAGGACATGAACTTAAATACTTTGTCTGGAGATCAAAAACATCATTCGGGGTCTCGGATTCTACTTCAATCGAATTCCATACCCCTTGATCAAGAATGCTTGTCGGAGAATTACTATCCAAAAAATTATGGTTCTTGACATAACTGAATTCTGCAAGAAATGAGTGCTTGAGAAGTTGCTTAACCGTCCACCGCTCTTCCGGATCTCTCTTTAGACACTTGCTAACGAAATCTTTTGCTTGGTGTGACAAATATTCTGGGACAACTGGTGTTCTCCCAGAATAAGCAATTTGATAAAGAATCGACATTGGATCACTAATATTAGGCCACGGGGACCCTCCAGTGGCCATTTCGATAATTGTACAGCCAAGTGCCCATATATCAGCTGCAAAACTCTGTTCTTCCCCACAGGCCACCTCCGGTGCCATGAACATTGGCGTGCCACCAATTCTCGCTGTCAAATCACTGTCCGAATTAACCCACTTGGCGCAACCTAAGTCAGCAATTTTAGCACCAGTGTCACCTATTAAAATGTTGGTTCCCTTGATGTCACAATGTACTACTCCACCTGAATGAAGGTACTCTAGGCCTTGTAATATTTGTTGCGTGTAACATTTGATCATTGCCTCATCTAATCCGCCACCCTTTTTCCGAATCACATCGATAATCGTTCCAGCTGCAACATATTCCATCTTAAGATTGTACATCAGCTTATCATTCTCACTAGTAATGTCACACCCCCTGTAGCTAACAATATAAGGACTTGACAAACTGCACAAAAACTTCTGCTCTCTCTGCAACAACTCTGACCGTGATAACTCCACAGATTTAACAGCAAAAATCTCGCCAGACCTGCAACAAGTCGCTTTCGAGACGGTGCCAGACGATCCCCGGCCTATAGTTTGGCCTCTCCTCCACTCCATTTTTCTGTTTATGTGTAGTAAAGAGAACTCTTGCTTCTGTTTTTCAAAAGTGTTGTGTTTTAGTAGTTGGTTAGTTTGAGTCTTAATTTATATATAACAAATTTTGCAAGTTTGGTTGGTTAGGAAGTGTATAGGTGGCCACTCTCCCTGCTTTCTTGATGATTCCTTTAACGGGACCTCGAAAACGTGTCAGCTTGTGATTGGCTGAGAGTCGGAAATTTAGGGAGGAACCATTTGGCATAATGAGAAGTGGACAAGTGGTAACATAAATTTAAATGAGTAAGCATTTATTTGTAGATTTGGTTTTGTGTAAGGAGGTTAGATTTTGTTGATTGGATTAGATTGTACAACTATTAAATGGAAATATACACAATCGTGGACTCTTTAACTTGGATCCTTTGTTTTGTATTGGAGTATCACTTGGTAAGGATAGTATAAGAATCAATGTTGAGGATTGAAGTAGGTGAAATTTATTTATTTATGGACAGCTGCAAGTCTTGAACCACATACCACTACATTGGTTGATTTTCAATATTCTCCCATTTGGTCGATAAACAAAACAAAATTTAGTCTAACGGATCGAACCCTTTTTCGAGTTTTTTAAAAAGAGAAATTCGATAGTTTATTTACCGTAAAGGGAGCTGTTAAACAATGTACGGTATGGTATAAAATCCTGTTAGGACCTTCCTCTAACATCTTAAGATTTTAGAACGACTAATTACTTACTGATCATCTTCTCGTTAGTCAGATATGAATGCGGTCTTGTTTAGAAGTCAGCTTATGATAAAGAATTAATTTTTTGAACTGTATTAGAGATTTGACCAAATAAAATCTTTAAATATTAGTTTTTGGTAGTAAATTTTTTGAAAAAGCTGGTTTGTCCAATCATCGGTTTATCAAATAATTTTGTTCAAAATAGTTAAATTTTTCCTATCTTAATCAAAATAATTTATTTAATAAGTTAGCCAAAACAAATAATTCAATCCGCTACCGCTAATAGCTAATTGCCAAACATGACCTGATATGGCTCGTGACTTAAAACAAAAGAAGGGATATTCCTAAAGGATAAGATAATTATAAAGGTGATTAGTGAAACGCACGCATGACGATTAAAAAGGTCCAACACAATAATTAAACGAAAGGGAAAAGCAAGTGTAAGTTTTGTATAGAAATGGTCCAAATCTGCGGTTAAACTATTTCTTTCTTCCTTGCGTTATAATTTTGGGTTGGTCTAATTGGAGTAGTTTTCTTTGCGTTTCATTATGGTTTCCAAACAATCATCGGAAGGCCAATAAGTCAAACAAAGTTATGATGTTGTTCTTGGGCGGTAAATAAGTAATACTAAAATAAAATTAAAAAAAATAATTCAAATATTAATTCATAGAGGTTTTAGTTCAGAAAAATACTCTTCATATAAATAATTACTCCCTCCGTCCCACCCAATTCTTTACATTGGGGGACGGGGGCTTGACACGCATTTTAATGCTCCTATAAAGTATAGTTCCTTAAATTATTTTAATTTTTTTTCTACTAAATAAAAATATAATGTTTGAATTTTTATTCAGAAAAAGAAAATTTTAAAAATAAATTATGGAACTATACTTTATAATAGTCTTAAAATGCCTGTCGAGCATGAGAAAAAAACTGTAAAGAAATGAGTGGGACGGAGGTAGTAATTCGAGTACTATTTAGTATTTACCTCCTTTTTTAACCAGGTTTTCGAGTTCGCGCCTACTTAAATCTGAGTATTATACTAGAATCGAATACGGGATCTTGGAATTTCAACCATGTGAACGAAATTTTTGAATACCGAAAAATATTTATGTGTTTAACAATGTCGAACTTGGATTTAACACACACAATTTGTTTATATGTTGCTGAATTTTGGTATATGATAAAACTATTGCACATATCAATTGTGAATAAAATTTAATTCATCATTTTAAAAAAGAAAAAAGAAAGCTACCAAGAAAAGTAATTAGGAAACCATGTTTAATGGTAGGGATAGTAGGTTTGTTAGAGAAGCAAAGTGACCGGGAGGTGTACCAAAGAAGTTGTAAGTTGTAACCACTAATCTCAATCGAAACTATTTAAGTCACTTCCTATATATTTCATTTGTTTACTTGCACACGCACACTAACAATAATCAAACACTTGAACAATCAATAATGATAAAAATAATTTATCACACTATTACAGATAGGGTAGAGTTTTTGAATAATAAGACTTATAATCTTATAAACGAGTATTGATTAACAAATTTCGAGATAAGCGGGAATCGAATCCAAATTCAGGACCACAAAGAATATGCTCTTACCACTTAAAATATTTTATCATGCTCAAAAAGAGTAGAGTTTAGTATTAAGCAAACCGCAAAATATCTCACTAAATAATTTACGGAATATCGGCCTGTATTGTGGTATCTCTTTCGTTTTCTTTAAAAATGTTCAGAATTCAAAACTTATCGAGTGATTCAAATACATTATTTTTCTAATAAAAATATAATTAGTATAACAATATCTTCTTCACCTTTTTTACGAAATGTTCAGAATTCGAAACTTGTCGACTGATCCATATGTGTAGTCTTTCTACAGGGACTCTGGGGAGATTATGTGCATGTTTGGCAAATCTCCGTTCTGGAGATAAGTTACTTATTTTGAGAAAAAGTACGTGTATATGTACTTTTTCTGAAAATAAGTAACTTATTTTTTATTTTAAAAATAAGATCTGATT
>PHNY01062494.1:0-11153 GCA_003724115.2 Anethum foeniculum
AAACTCACCTTTCACAACGGAAGATTGTTCATATTACGAGGGCATATGTACCTCCATTCAGTTCTGAACATTGGATTACAACTGGAATTAATTGTGTGAAGGTCAATTGTGATGCTACTGAAAGATGGTGTATGATGGATTTCTTGGGAAACTATTGTAATCTTTTTCAGTTTAAAGAATATTTATATTCTGTGTGTTAAGCGATCTGGAAACAAAACGGCTATTCATTTAGCTCGTTTATTTGTTTGTCAACCNTGTATCACCAGTTTTGGGGTTTGTCCAAGCTGGATTAAGTTTTTTTGGTGAAATGCATAATATTTTGGCCAAAAAAAAAAAAAGTTTGTTTATTTTATTTCCGATTTATGTCCTCTAAATTAGTTTTTTGTTCATGTTCAACCTGATTGTTCATGTCCTAAGAAAAATATGACGGTAGGTTCTCTTGTGAGAGTTCTTGAGATGCTTGAAGTTTAGGTCTAACTAAGATGATCGTAAGGATTAGGCTCATCAAAATTGTAGAGCTTGGCCCATTATCTATTTATATGAATATTTTCCTACCAAAAATAGCATATTAGGATATTGGTGAGATATTTGTTTAATTTTTTAAAATAGTAAATGTCTTCCTTTTCTTTATTTTTTTGAATAGATATAAAAAAAATATTATGAAATGATTCTTTTCAGATTTTGAATATTATTTTTTAAAAAAGGTTGAGTTAGACTTTTGAACTCCATTTATTTTAGTTAAGGTTGGGTTTACCTGACTTTTTAATCTAAACATGAAACTAATGATAATAAAAGTATAGTTTTTATTGTTAAATTTTGTATATTTTAAGAATAAAAAAATTACACTTTATTTTTCGAATTTGTCTAAATAAAAAAATTATTTCAATTTTATGTATAAGAAGTTCAAAAGGAAATTATAAAACATATATGTGTAAAAAGTTAAGTTAACATATAATATAAAATCAAAGAATAATAATTAGTCAAAAAATTTCAAAAAAATAATTTAAGATTCAAATAAGATTTAAGATTCTAATCCAGCTGTTTTCTTCTATATGGGATATCAAAAATTGTATATATGAACATGGACCAAATTCTTTGCCCTAAACACTTATATATCCTCCCATAACCTGTTTAGACTCGCTCATTTTGTAGTATTGTTCTTGGTGTGAAAAGGCATCCTTTTTTGCTCTTCTTGACATACTAGCTTCATCTTCTTGTCAATCTTTTATTCTCAACATACTAGCTTCACCTTCCTTTCAATCTTTTCCTTCAGTAAGTAATATGTGATTTATATTAATTTTACTTTTATCATTTACACGTTTAGCGGTATATATGGTTATACAAAAACTTCATTTTGTGATTTTGAAGTTAAACATTTCCTACAAATTTACCATTGTTATTTTATAATTGATATGTTTGTAAAAGAAAATTTTGAATTTCTTCCGAGAAGATTTTCACTTTGAGAAGAAATGGAATGAAGCTATTCAGCTGACCATATGATAATTTCTTCGGTAGTTCTTTTTTTTTTTCTTTTTTAATTTTATCATTTAGAATAGAAATAAAGTTTTCTCTTTAATTCTATCATTTTAAAAAGAAATAGAATGAAATTGTTATGTTGAACAACAAAATTCTTTTTTTAGAGAAGGTTTAGTTTTGTTTGACAACTAATTTTGTACTATTGAGATGTAAACTATTGAGATCTTTACATGTGCTTAATTTTTATTAATTAATAAGTATAAATTTTCACTAATTTCAAAATCACATCATTCTTGCAACAAATTTTGGTAAATCAATGTTTTAAAAATAAATATTAATACATAATTTTGTACACAAATAAGAATATATTTATTTCAATTATTTATTATTATTTTGTTTATCTTAACCAATGTTATGATATTATATAATAAATATATATATGCATATATATATATATATGCGTGTATAAATGTAATTTATTTATTTATAAATAATATAGTGTTATTTGTCATTAAAATATAATTAAAAACTTTTTAAAAAATAAACATACTTTTACTCTTTTCAAGACAGATAGAGAGTTTATAAATGTATTTGAGTATATTATATGCTGTAATATATGCATGCCCCTGGCCACACTGAACTAACGTATCGACTTTTGGTGTGGGATGCACAGATTGAAATGGAGCAAAACTACTCACAAACTGGACGTCAGAAGGCAGGCCTTACAGCTGCCGTTTCAGGCTCCATGGAAGTCGGCAGCATTCAAAACTATGGCGCTGCTGCTCGTACTATCGTTGCACGTGATACTAGTGGCGGTAGTGCTGCTGCTAGTGCTACTACTAATGATGGTGCAGGTCGTGGTGCTAGTAGTGCTGTTGCTGCTACTGGTGGTACTGTTGTTGTTGGTGATACTAGTGGTGGCAGTGCTGCTGCTAATGCTGGTGCTGATGGTTCTGGTGTTGACGCTGCTGCTGGCCCCTCCTCTAAAAAAAGTAGGATCCAACGCCTTACTCAGCAGCAAACTAATGCATTGGAAATGTAAGACTCCTCTCTGTTAAAGCGGATGAATATATGCTATATATAGTTTGTATTTAATTTTGGATGCATTTAAACATGATTTTTGGTGTATAACGAGAGAGACATGGATATCTTGTACATTTGGGTAATATCTTGATGTTAAAACTGGATTGTTTTGTCATATGTCTTGAATTTTGTACATTTTCTCAATTAAATGTTTTTCTTTCTTTTTTTTCTTTTTTGTTCAATCTAGGTACTTCAAGGAAGATGCACACCCTAACGGGTTAGAAAGAAATAAGCTTGCTCAGAATTTAGGGATGGAACCTATACAAGTATTGTATTGGTTTCAGAATAAACGCACTCAAATGAAGGTATTAATCTAATTATTTAATTATACGTTCTTTTATCTTAATGCCATTATCTACTTGCCAACTTTTTCTCCGTCATTATATATAATAGTGAGCCTGGATGTATATATGTTGGTATTAATAAAATTGCTTGCATGCCTCCACAGCCTACTGACGACCTCTCTTAGTCCTTTTTTTTAAAATTTACAAGTAACAGTTTAACTTTTATTCAATCCTTATCTCAATTCTTTCTAGAGTCAAAGTAAACGCGAGCAAAACGAGGCTCTCCGATCTGCAAACAATGTTCTCCGAGCTCAAATTCAACACTTCACAGAAGTTTTAAACAAAAAAATTTGCCCGGAATGTGGTGTTAGCAGTCTTCAACAATCAGCCGAAGATAATATATTGAGATCTGAAAATATTCGTTTAAGTGAAGAGGTATAAATACCTTAATTTATTTTGAATTCATCGACGAGCAATTCTAGTTTTAGAGCATCTCCAATGGTGTGTAGAACCCTTAGCTAATATTTTATGTTATAAATACTCTGTAAAATTAATGTCACCCTAATGCACAATTCCCCTTAGCAAAATATTTAGATAATCATACATCATCGCATAAATTTGTCCAACCAAATTTCCCCTCAGGTATAATTTTAGTCATAATAGCCAATCAATTTAGCCAACTAATATAGCCAACAACACTGGAGATGCTCGTTAACTTGAGTTTGTATCTTTGTTGTCATAGTTGAATAATATTAGTTTAGAGTAGTGTGCCAGCATGACTTTTCTTCTTCTTTCATTTTTAAATTAATTTTTAATTTTTCTTATAGGTAAGGCAACTCAAATCATCGGTTACACGATATATGGTCGGCCAGGATCTACAAAACCTTCCCATAGCATTTCAGGGTTCACAAAACCTATCAATATCTCAGGATCCACAAAACGTTCCCATGAGAATACAAAATTCACATAACCTTCAAATAATCTCTCCAAATCGACAAAAAAACCTTGCATTACATGTGCAGAGTCCACAAGACCTTCACATAATGTCTAAGGCTGACAATGCAAGTACTGGTAATACAAGTTCAAGAGACATACTCAACACAGTCAACTTACCGACTTCAGACGAGTTTAGGCATTCTATAACTAAGCTTGTCACTTCAGCTGCACAGGAGCTAAAACAGATGGCAATGGCTGTGCAACCATTGTGGATTTCTAGTAGTGCTGACGGCACAACTAGCATTCTAAATGAAATCGAATATCTTGCAATGTTTCCTAATAACTTTGGCCCCACAAGATTAGGCTATACATGTGAAGCTTCACGGCACATAGCAAGGATCTTATTGAGCCCCGAACAATTGCTCAACATTCTAATGAATGTGGTAAGTTTCATTTTTCTTTGTTATTCTTATCAGTTTTATTGTACATATTTGATCTTGAAGTAATAATTGTCTAACTTTTCTTGTTCTATCCGGCTAGAATGAATGGGCACTCATGTTCTCTGGCATTGTCTCAAGAGCTTTGTCACTGGGTGTACTAAATGATGGAATAGACCATAACACAGCTGTACAAGTGGTAATTAACTGACCCATACATGCTTATGATCTAATTAATTATTAATTTTGGATTTTCTACGTGGAACTATATATATGAATAATGAACTGAATGCATGCATTTACATCTCAGGTCCATGCTGAATATCATATTCCTACACCACTGATTCCTAAGCGCGAGATCTGTTTTGCAAGATATTGTACACAGGATTCCGAGGGGATATGGGTAGTCGTTGATGTTTCATTAGATAACATACTCCCTACTCTTGGAAACATGACCTGTCAGAAAAAGCCATCAGGTTGCCTCATTCAAGCAATGGCTGATGGAACCTCAATGGTGAATAAATAAAAAAATTATATGTATTATGGATCAAAACAATATTATCATCTATGTATACAATTCAAGCTAGCTACATACTAATTAGCAATTTTATTTTTTTAAAACTAATATAGTACTATTATTTTTATGATTATCTAGATTACTTGGATTGAGCATGTATACGTCGACTACAATGATGTTAGCATCATGTACAAATATCTGATACATTCTGGTATCGGATACGGAGCCAAGCGATGGGTTTCACTTCTAGAGAGACAAGGTCAACGTCTTGCCACTACAATGTCGTCCAATGTTCCATCAACTCGTGACTTCAACAATCTATGTAAGTAAATATAATTTGGATTATATAAGTAAATAATAGTTAGCTAGTATGATGGCAACTTCATAGTATATTTGATGAAATTATGATTTATTTTAAAGTGATGCCAGGCCCAGAAGGGAGAAGAGGAATATTGAAATTTGCGGAAAGAATGGCAAACAACTTCTTTTCTGGGATTACTGGTCCAAAGGGTGGTAGATGGACTAAACTGAACTGGAATCTCGGTGACGATGTAAGGTTGATGAGTACAAGGGTCATGGATGATCCTAGCATACAAAATGGCACTTTGCTAAGTGTTTCTACCTCCTTTGTGTTGTCAGATTCACCAAAGATGGTGTTTGATTTCTTGCGTGATCACAGTTGTAGAAAGGAGGTAATTTCAGCTTTTAATTTATACATTTTATAATTTGTATGAAAATTTTGGAAAGAATATGCATTACAGAAAATAGTGTAAATCTCACCCCTAAAGTTTAAAATTCTTTAGATATATGATGGAGATTTACATGTATTTAAATAAAAAGTTTGTCAATTGTCATCAATCATGCATGTTGTCTTATTACATGTGGAAGACTATTATTATAAATTTACTTAGAAAAACACTTTGAATTCATATATATGATGATCAACAGTGGGACATTCATGCCAATGGGAATGATTATGAACCAGTATTCAACATTTCCTATGGCGAGGGAGCAGAAAATCTTGTTTCAATATATAAAGTTCCAGTAAGTACATATATACATACATCTCTCTCTCTCTCTCCCCCCCTCCCTCCCTCTCCCTCCCTCCTGCCCACATTATTAGCACTAAAACAGAAAAGAAGTGACAATGGCGGAAAATTAAAAAATTGTAGGCAAGGAGGCAGGGGCATATGCTAGGACTACAAGAAAGTTGGAGTGATGCAGTTGCATCTCATATTGTGTTTTCAACCACTGAAACCGGGAGTATAGATGTGATACTAGGTGGGGGCAATCCAGATAGTCTACCTCTTCTTCCATCAGGATTCACAATACTTCCAGATGGACCTTCATTTGGTGAAGAAGGCACCAGCAAAACTCTCTTGACCGTGTCTTTTCAGTTACTAGTTAATAGATCTCCGGTGGCGGACATAACTCTCGCAGATGCTGCTGAAGCAGTACAATGCCTCAGATGTTCCTGCGAAAAAATCAAGCATGCATTGGATGCAACTTAAATATGTTTAAATACAGTATACACTTTGTTTTCATGTACACCGATATTTATCAGATCAAGAAATTTCAATCGCGCTTGCAGGCTGCAGATGTGCTGAAGAAAGCATGGTCGAAGTGGAAGAAATGAAGAATGCACTACTAAATATGTAATTTTTAGGAGGCTGTCTTTGAGTTTTGATCCCTGCTGCATTATATTTACTGTAACTGGTTTGTTACTAAAGTCATATTCAAATAGTAACAAACAGTGTGCTAATAAAAAGAGTATGATAATTTATATATATATTTTTGCATTTGAAGACTCTCCGGAATTTAGGTATAGCTTCAAATTATAATCTGATGAAATTACATGATAAGAGTAAGATAATAGGAGAGTATTACAAAGGTCAGAGATTCGGAACCCATTAACAACTATATATGTTAAATGTGATATTTATAACATACTAACAAAGATTTGAATTAAACCAGCAATACAGTAATATCTAAATTTAATTACAAATAAAGAACTAAATATTTAAGAAAATACCAATGGTACGTGTAAAATATGACCCGGATTGCTTGTAACCAAATTAGTTCTTAAACGTACATTGCTGTAACTTTGAAATAGTGATGGAAAAACACTATCTTAGAGCAAGTTCATTAATTAAACTAGCCATTCTAGTTAGAAATTTAAAGAATGCCAACAAAATTTGTGCACCAACAATCTCTTATTGCTTCCTCAAATCACTAATATCACACATTCACTGCTTATTTTTAAGCAGTAACCCTCTCTTTTTAAGGATCCCTTAACTAATATATATTTTACAATAAATTATGGAACCACTATCTCCTTCTCTCTCTTTTATATTATTTTTTTTTTTTTGTTGAGATGCACTTTTAATAATAAAATATTAAATAAGGGATAAGTATAAGAAGTGTTGTTGGAGACAAACATGCTTATTCATGATTAAGAATTGAGTTAGCAGATTGTTGGACTTGCTCTTGAACTGCAGCAGGTGGGACACCAAATTAAAACACTGAATCAGGATACAATATCTTCAATTGGAGCTGACAAGAAAGTTCAACAAAAATAGTTGGGTTTATTACAAGCCCTCGGAAAGACATGCCTTAGTTCGCCCACAAGTACGAAGACTGGTAGTCTTGATAGTAAATTATGCAGTGTGCAGAAGTTGGCCCTTGAAGCAACTATTGTCTACATACTTTCCATCAGCCTTCCCATTTGCATAACCATTGTTAGATGCACTGCCTCTACTAGGGGAGACCTCAAAAAAGATCAAAGTAACATTACTTGTGCAAGGATCAACAATTGGCTAATCATCCTTAGGCACAGGGCCACTGCCATAAGATATAACACATAGAACTTGGCCACCATCCAAAGCAACCATGTAGTCTGCGAAGTAACTAGCAATGAATTTGCTGAGAATCATCAACTGAATGACTTTAGAGGATGAATACAAACAGAAAAGATGCTAATTACATGTCTACACATAGCACTTGGCCAATCATCCAAAGAAACCATGTAACAATGTAGCCAGCAATGAGTTTGCCGAGATTTATCAACTGGATGACTTCAGAGGATGAATACGAACAAAAAAGATTCTATTTGCATGTCTACACAAAATCACGTATATATAAATTTTAATTCTTTATTGGTGATGAAATAAATCACTTGCATGTTTGTGCGTATGCCTAGAATCACAATTAAGGAGTTGTAATCGAAACAGTTACACCTGAAGAAGCAGTGACTAGAAGTTATCACTAGGTAAGTAGTGTAACAGTATTTAGAAGAAGCAAGTATAAACATATAGGCACAGGGTTCAATGATCTTAACTAGTTGAAACCTAAACAAGTAGCTGCAGAAAACATTTTTACCTGAAGCGGCTAGTAATAAATTTGGAGCTCGTAAAACTAATAAGACATGATACGCTACCTACATCTCCTTGCCTCTCTCTCTCTCTCTCTCTCTCTCTCTCTCTCTCTCTCTCTGTGTACATATATATATATATATATATATATATATATATATATATATTCATGTAATCACTATTCCGAGCCAGTCATAACTGTGACCTATCCTTCTAAATTCAGAAGAGTAATGATAATTTAGATAAAAAAGCGGGAGAAATATACCCAACAAGTTATACATATTTTGCGAGAAGATTGAGTGAGGAGTTCCTAAGCCTGTAGCTCTGACCCAGGTGAACATCTCCAAACACATACCTGCATTACCGCATAGTTCAGTGGATGGCCAGTTAAAAAGAGTCATATTCAAAAGGAAAGTAAATAAACCTATATTCGCAATTCAAAAGATGAGTAAAAAGATGGTACCTTTTGTGACAAAATCTGTTGCTTTATTTGGAAGAATGTCATTCCACATCTCAAGCCGTAGTTCCCGCATCAAAACTAGAAATCTTTTGATGTTTCTGTGGTTTGCTGGAAAGAGGTAGAGGTCAGCGTCCAGTGAGTGACTCCTTTATTAAATGGAAAGTGCAATGCCTATACTATTAAGCTACTCCTTGTAGATGATCCTAGAGGTACTCATGGACTAATACATGCTGAATAACAGTATCAATCCTTCTGTTACGGGTAGTAACAGTTACATTACTTGCAGTGCATTCCAGTGCATGAAATTGGGTAATGACTATTGCTAAACATAATAGGAAAAAAAGAGAGGCAACTATCCAGAAGCAGCGCAGAAAGAGGGAAACACTGATAATCTATTACTGAAGATTAGATGAGTCACTAATAATTGATAAACATCATTTCACTCCTTCCTTATACTAAGACACCAAGCTAGCTATCCTTGCCTCGACAATGTTAAAAGTATGAAATTCTGAAGGACATACGAGGGTTTTTCACATAGTTTAATACACTACTGGAAAAAGCGGCTAAATTCAACCGGATAAATCCAACCGGAATTAAATTCAACCGTATACCGTTGAATTTCAAGTCAATGTTGTCAGCGTTTTGACCAGCGTTCAAATTCAACCGAACAAATTCAACCGGAATTAAATTCAACCGAGTAAATTCAACCGGATTTAAAATCAACCGGATAAAATCAACCGAAATCAAATTCAATGAATTCCGGTTGTATTCGGTGCATCCAATTTTTAGCTCACGCGGGAAATTTCCCACCAAAAGTTAAATTCAACCGAATAAATTCAACCGGTTTTAAAATCAACCGGATAAAAGCAACCGAAACTAAATTCAACTATTTCCGGTTGTATTTAGTGCATCCAATTTTTTGCCTAGGCGGGAAATTTCCCACCAAAAAATTAATTCAACCGAATAAATTCAACCGGTTTTAAAATCAACCAGATAAAATCAACCGGATAAAATGAACCAAATCGAATTCAACTATTTCTGGTTGTATTTAGTGCATCAAATTTTTTACCTCCGCGAGAAATTTCCCACCAAAAAATTAATTCAACTGAATAAATTCAACCGTTTTTAAAATCAACCGGATAAAATCAACCGACAACCAATTCAACGAATTCCGGTTGTATTTAGTGCATCCAATTTTTTTCACGAAAAATTTCCCACCAAAAAATTAATTCAACCGAATAAATTCAACCGTTTTTATAATCAACCGGATAAAATCAACCGAAATCCAATTCAACGAATTCCGGTTGTATTTAGTGCATCCAATTTTTTGCCCACGCGGGAAATTTCCCACCCAAAAGTTAATTCAACCGAATAAATTCAACCGGTTTTAAAATCAACCGGGTAAAATCAACCGAAATCAAATTCAACGATTTTCAGTTGTAGTTAGTGTGTCAATTTTAATTCAACTAGAACCAGTTGAATATGCTTAATCAACCGTTTTTGGTTGAAAAAAAGTCAAGATAATATGATTTAATCGAAAAACACGTGATTTTCTAAATTCAACCATATCTGGTTGATATTACCCGCCACCCAACTCTTAAATCCAACCGTAACCTGTTGAACTTGAGTAAGACAATTAGAAACCCTACTGCCAGTATCCTTTCCTTTTGGTGGCCTCCCTTTTTCTTCTCATCATTTTTTTCTTATCTTCTTTACTTCTTTGAGCTTCAATTCTACCTGTTTTCATGTCCAAGTAAGTTTGTTTTATATTTTCCATAGATCTACTTGAAATTATTGCATTCATATATGTTAATTGTGTCAATATTGTTAATTTTTTTTGTACCAAATGATGTGTTACTGTCTTAATTAATGTGGTTAAATTAGTGTGGTTATTACTTGTTTCTAAGTATGTGAAGATAATAGTGAGATGATGAGCTATATATGGATAATATCAATCATACTAATGAAATGTTTGCTAATTGTTTGATATATTAATTTAATTATGTTGTTTATTTATGTTGATTCTTGTTTAGAATAACTAATTAAATCAAATATTATAATTGTAGATGGCATCCAATCGAAGTTGGATGCATCATAGATTTGATGCAAGGAATAATATAACGGAGGAGTTCAAACTTGGTGTCCAAAATTTCATTAATTTTGGTTTGAAAGGGAAAGTTGATTCAAAGGGGAGGATAAGATGCCCATGTAATGAGTGTGGAAATACATGGCATAAGTTACCCGACGATGTAACTTATGATTTGTATCGGCATGGTATTATGAAGTCACATACTACATGGGTTTTGCATGGTGAAAAGCATAGGTCACGGGTTGAAGCCGAGACTAATTCGGCTTATAATGGTTCTAGAGATGATGATATGTATGATGCAAGTGAAATGCTAAGAGACTTTGGGGATGCACATGGGAATTTCTGGAATGGTGAGGAGGAACCGAATGCAACAGTAAAATTTTTTTATGAGATGTTAGATGGTGCTTCTGAACCACTTTATCCGAATTGTTCAAGTTCTACCACTTTATCATTCGTAAACAGGTTGCTATATTTCAAGAACAAGCATGGTTGTAGTAACA
>PHNY01062519.1:628-11940 GCA_003724115.2 Anethum foeniculum
TTGGTTAGAAGTTTTGTTGAGAATCTTGAACACGAGGTTATTGGAGAATTACGATAAATATGTGGACATGCCGACTTTAGCAGGAAGATCAAAGAAAGCCTTAGTTGATGTCTTATTAAATATTTGTATGCCCTATTTATGGACATACAAATTTTTGAAGGGACGGAATGGAACCAGTGGCGGATCTAGCTTGGTGCATGATGTGTCATGTGACACACCGTTATTTCAAGGAAAATGTATTTTTTTTCCAGCTTGTACAGATTAGGCTTGTTACTGCCTAACAAGCTATGTTTCTACTATTCTAAGTACAACTTATATTCCAAAATTATCTCATTTGTTGCTATTGGTAGTATATATAAGTTGTTTGTGAAATTGTCAAATGGATATTATACTTTTTTATTTTCACTTATGTCATTTTGTTAATTTGTGAATAAATAAGTGTATTACATAGCATTTTAGACTTAATAAAAAAAATTATATGCGAGTGAAGTTATTCATGAATTCATCAATGTCGATGAAGAAATGAAGAAATGTAAGTATATGGAAGTATATCTAGAAATAGAAAAAGGAACTACATTACATTGATCTTAAACTTGAATACAGAACTAAATGGAAAAATGAATTGAAATGTACTCCTTTATTTATACTGCAGTGCTTAACTAATAACAGAATGGAAAGTTTGTTATGATAAGTGTTGCCTCTTATCGTGTCACCACTTATCATCTATATATCACAATAGTTATTGATTATAAATAAGTAACACACCATTTATAAATTTCTGTATCCGCCAATGAATGGAACACAACGAAAGATATATTGTAAGCTGGGAGGGAATTTGCACTTCGAAATTTGTTCGGTGACTAGGTTATAAAATCTCAGTTTTTAATGATGCACTTCTAGGACAAATAAGCCTGGCGCCTTGTTCATCGTCTTGAGACTTTACTTGGTAGAGTTATATAGGCTAAATAATATTCAAACTGTTCCTACCTCGAAATATCGATGATATATATTCATGCTGTTATTCATGGCAGAGTAGCATGAGCTTAAAAGTTTTGATTAAAATTAAATATGAATGATACGGAGAGTAATAAATAGATTATATATTAATGTTTGAAAGAAACCATGACCGGCAAATGCGGACAATCATTTTGTTACAAGTAAGGATGTACAGGATCATGTATGTGGTAATGATCTCATCGACAAAGATAAAAAACTAAAATATATATTTGTTACAAAAAAATTTCAAATAGAGAGATATCAGTTGTGTTCTCAATATAACTATCAATTGGCAGGACGGAAAAAATGATATTATACTGGCGCTCTCGAAAAATGAAAAATATTTTATTATAACATTATACATGACGAGAAAGAAATGCAATTTCAATAACTTACACAATGCGGGGTCACAAATTCGAAAGGTTGATGCAAGCTCAAAAATTAAACATTTTCTAAAAGTTATGCACAAATGCTTTACCTGTGCACAAACTACTACTCCCTCCGTTCCTTTTATTTTTATACATTTTTTTTTATGTTTTATTTATTTTTATATATTTCAAAAATTACTAAAAATAATAATAATTTTATAATATAAAAATTAACTACATCCACTACTTTCTTACAATACACTCACTTTATATATTAAATATTGATTAAGCCCGCCACTTTACATACTTTTCTTACCTTTTATCATTAAATCACACTTTTTCTTAACCTCTGTGCTCAATCCAAACGCATATAATTCGGTGGAACGAAAGGAGTAAAAACACCATACATAATTAAATGAAAAATTTATATGATGTGAATATGTGATATCTCATTTATCAAAAGTTATAAGATTGGAAGCATGTATAATTTATTCACATGACTTCACCTCGTAATCTTATACTACAAATATCAGGAGAGAATATAATATAGGAGACTTCGTCGTTTTAAATCAAACTCCTGATAAAAAATACAAATCAAACAGAAAAATTAAAAAATTAATCTCTCAATCCAACTTTACTTATCAAGTTGGATTTTTTCACGTAATTTATGATGAATTGATCACATTTTTTTAATTTTTTGTGAATAAATAAAAAAAAGTTAAAAATTGATCAATAAAATTATGCGTTCAATACATTATAAAATACATATAAAAGTTGGGTAATAATTTGGGAGGTAGTAGATTAAATATAAAAAAAAAAACTTGTAAATCATTCACAGGAGATATTCTGAGTTGTCTAAACTCGAAAATACTGAAATTGCAACTAAGAGAAAAATAAACTTCGACAGACGACCCAAGCTGAGTATTGTCTCAATATCAGTGTCCTTGATACAATCCTCCCGGTCGTCTCCTCTCTTTCAAAACACACACACAAACACAGTGAGTAACAGAGCATATATATATATATATATATATAAACCCTCTTTACCTGTATCTATTCTCTCCACTCTCTTCCCCAAACCCCCTTTTATAAACCCTAAATCTTCACCCCCATTATGATTCTCTCCGACCCAGATTAATTTATCACCGACCCACTTAATAAAATCAAACATGGACTTACCCAAACCAAACCCATCTCCAAAACGGGTCTTAATTCGCCCCCCTCAGCACCCCAATTTACCCATTAATCCACCTGTTCTTGGTCAATCGAACGGTGTCGTTGTGGTGGGGTTTATTGGGAGGCAAAACTGTGATGTGGGCCAGTTGATTAATAGGGTTCTTGATGCTAATGTGTTTGGTTCTGGGAATCTTGATAGGACTTTTGGGTTGGAGAGTGGTGGGGTTGTTAGTGATGAGTTTAAAGATTGGTTAAAGTGTCGAAAGATTAGTTTTTTTCATGAGGAGGACAAGGGGATTTTGTATTTGCAGTTTTCGTCGATTAGGTGTCCGGTGATGGAAGAGTTTGAGGAGGGGGGATTGGGTTTTGATTCGGTGTTGGAAGAGCGGGAGTTCGGGGATCTTCAAGGGATGCTGTTTATGTTCTCTGTGAGTTTCTTGTGGTTTTGTGATATTTTATGTTTGTTTTAGTTATTTTGTTGTTGGTGTTTGTTGGTGTCGTATGTTTGACATCACATTGTGTAAATTGGAATTATAATGAGATACGGACAGTTGTCAGATTTTATGTAATGAATTGTTGTTTAGATTCCCGAATAAGTATGCAGTAATAGAAATGCTTGTCGCTTAGTACTTTTGGTTGTAGTTTAATGTTTAAAATAAGTATTACGTATTTCGAAACTTTAATGCCGAGAAGGAAGTTTTATTTGGATGGTAATGTATGTTGATGGTAGTGAAAATTAAGTCTCTAGACACGTAATAGGTGTTAGGTTTGGTAAGAGAACCAGGTAGAACCAGAACCTCTATCTTGGTAGGCGCCTTTTGTCGCCATATGTGTATTTTAAATATCTGTTGTAAGTTTGTGAAGTAAACGGGAATGGTCGGTTCTGAAACTATCACTGGGATGTACTTCTTCCAACCAAATCTAGATAGTAATTTTAAAGCTCCTTGCATATGGCATATGCAAGTTAATTAATGTCGAACTTAATGATTATCTGTTGTTTCTTACTGTAGTAGAATAGGGCAATATTAGAAAGTATATATAGTGTTATTCTCGAGAATTTCGAGCTACAATATTCTTTTCCCTATAAAATTGAGAATAATGGGATTAAGTATGTGGTAATTTAGATTTACGTGCACTTGTTCATTTTTCCACTTTTGAAGGCTGAGTTTTAAGTCTTCTACTAATTTTATTTCTATTGATCCGGTCACATTTAGCATTGCAGGTTTGCCATGTAATTGTATTTTTCCATGAGGGATCGCGTTTTGATGTACAAATATTGAAAAAGTTTCGAATTCTGCAATCTGCCAAGCATGCGATGGCACCATTTGTCAGATCAAAAACCACACAACCTTTGGCATCTAAATTAAGTTCGTCTTCCTCGCAAGTATCTGTTTCTGGTGTAACTTCTAACCGCTCTCCTGGTAAATCTGGTGGTGTCTTGAGACGTAATGGATCATCAATTTCATTAATGTCAGGCCTAGGTTCATACAACTCCTTGTTTCCGGGGCAATGTACACCAGTTACACTATTTGTTTTTCTTGATGACTTCTCTGATGATGCCCCTGGTTCTAATGTTGAAGAGTCTGTAGACGCCTCCTCGTTGAATCAGTCATTAAGTTCGAACTCAGCTAGGTCAAATTTGCCTACAAAAGGATCTGGTCCCGTTGTTGTGCTGTCACGCGCTGGTAAATCTGAAGGTGGAATTAGGAAGAAACTACAGTCATCCCTTGAGGCACAGATCCGCTTTTCGATTAAAAAATGTAGGACACTTACAGGAACTGAATCGGGATATGCTGGGAGAAAAGGTGGGGGTATGTCAAGCTCAGCACCTTTGTTTTCACTTGATGCAGCCAAAGCTGTTGCATTAGTAGACAGATCATCAAATCAGAGAGGTGAATCACTTGATTTTGCCACTTCTCTTGTTGAAAATATTCTGAATGGAACAAGATCATCTGATTCTCTTTTGCTTGAGAGTCATAACCAGAGTTCAAGTAAAGAGGACATCTTATCTGTAAAAGAGTTCATATACAGGCAGGCTGACATTTTAAGGGGGAGAGGGGGTGTAGTTGCTAACACAAACAATGGCTCAGCTGTTGGTATGGTAGCTGTTGCTGCAGCTGCTGCTGCAGCCTCCGCGGCTTCTGGAAAGGCATTGACTACTCCTGATCTTCCTAGTTTAGAGATCTGGTTGTCTTCTTGTCAGCTTATTTTGCATGGTATTCTTTCTGCAAAACGTAGCTCTACATACGAACCAGAAATTAGCACGCGAAAATCACGCCAGCGGAATGCATTTCCACCAGTCGCCGAAACAAATTTTTCCAAACTTACAGATCCTCTAGAAATTGCAGTCTCTTTTTTGGAGAGCGGTAAAGGGCTGAACACTAGATTTTCTACTTTATGGTGCCAAAAGGCCCTTCCAGTTGCCAAAGATGTTTATATGAATAATTTGCCTCCTTGCTACCCAACATCGCTGCACAAGGCTCACTTGGAGAAGGCTTTGTGTGCTTTTAGTTCGATGGTCAAAGGACCTGCTGTGCAACTTTACTTGAAAAGGTTGGAGGATGAATGCACATCCATTTGGAGTTCTGGAAGGCAACTATGTGATGCAGTTAGTTTGACTGGAAAACCTTGCATGCACCAGAGGCATGATGTCGGAACTTGTAATCAAGTTGCAAAAGATGAGATTAAGCCACACTCCAGCGGATTTGTTTTCCTGCATGCCTGTGCATGTGGCCGTCTACGGCGATTACGCCCCGATCCGTTTGATTTTGAAGCTGCTAATGTTACAGCAAGTTGTTATCAAGAATGTGATAAGCTCCTTTCTGCAATCCAGCTGCCGCAAGTAAGTGATACTGGGCCTATTCAGTCTTCATCATGGAGTTTGATCAGAGTAGGCGGTGCAAGGTACTATGAACCTGCAAAAGGCCTACGGCAGAGTGGTTTTTCTGCCACTCAGAAATTTCTTCTGAAATGGAAAATTTTTCTGGAGAAAAGTGAAGAGCCAAAAGAACCAGCATGTTCAGTGCAGGAAGTTGTTAATCATAGGTTGATTACTGACTCCAATATTGAAACTGTTGCAGATGCAGAAAGGAAAAGAACTAGTTCTACTCAATTGGACCAGGGGGAAATTCCTAATGAAGTAGAGGTTATTGGAAATTCCCTATCCGACAACAAGTTTGATAATAGCAAGATCAGGTTTGGGAAAGGGCCCTCCAATTTTACAATGAGGAAACCTTTTTCAGAGGTTGTAGCTGGATCAGCAGCTGCAGATTCAGGTTTCCCGCCCCTTCAGTCAAAAAAACAAACTTCACTAGCCTCAGACAAAGGCATGAAGCAACATACTATAGTTGGTAGGAGAATAGAGCAAGTTAGTGAAAAAATTGATAAAATTGATAATCAAGGGTCTCATAAAGTTGACAATGCAGTTGCAGATAAAATTGAGAACAGTAAAGACAGTAGGAATAGTGATTCAGTTTTAGAAATAGGTAGCAATATCATTTCATTAAACCTAAATACCAAGGAAAATTCCGAAACAACGTCTTCATCAAAGCACGTTACAGTTTATGTTGGCTTTGAGCATGAATGCCCTCGTGGTCACAGGTTCATGTTGACTCCAGAGCTCCTCAGTGAACTGGGCTCCTCATATGCAGTGATTGAAGAATCTCATCCCCGTTATTCTTGTGCAAACAAGTTGGATCATAAAGTGGCAGAACCTATTCAATTAGTTAGGAATGGTGGTCGCAGTAAAGTTCATCGCCATGCCGATGAGATACTTTCTACTGCTAGTAAGGATAGTACTACTGGTATTTCACAAGATATTATGACTAATGCCAACCGTCGTCCGGATGGATTTATGCAATATTCTCTCTCATCCGAAGTACGGAATAGTGTGGCAGTTGCCAGTAATACTATGAAAGATGTTGAAGATATTATGCAATCTGTTACTCTTGAAGATGGTGGAAATGCTTTCTCGTTGCTTGATAGAAATTTACCAATTTACATGAAATGCCCTCACTGTCGCACCTCAAAGAACAGAAGGGATCCACCAAACGTTAAATTTGCTGGCACTATATCCCAGCTTCAGAGAATCTTCTTGGTAGGCATGCTTACACGTAATTCTTTTCTTCATTGTGTTTGTCTCTACAGCTCTCTTTGTATGTTCGCTTTTGCTTAATTATATTGGATAAGTTTTGAGTATTTCGTTTCTACCTAAATTTGCCAAGTGAAAATCTGTTAGATTTATCCCAACTTTGATTCGAGGATGTTGCTAAATTGATTGTAAGAACTCTAATAGAACTTCTACTTTGTGGAATTGAAACTTTCAAGTTTTCGTATCCAATTTTTGTCTGAACTGTAAGTTCGAAGTGACTTTCACTCTTAGTCTGTAACCGACTTTCCTGTTCTAGTATAAATTATGCGAGGCAAAAATTAGGATCTTGAATAACTCCATTTAGTGTCTTGAGTTTATATATTCTATTAGGATAGATATCATTAGCCTGAGCATGGCAGTGGACGTAGATCTGATTGCGAAAGTTAATTTCTACCTTACCAGTTAGAGTTTGGCTGTTGTCTGAATGAATCAGCCTGTCGTCTGGCAAATTTAGAATTTAGGATCTCAAGTAGTCTAGTTTTATATAACTATTTAAATAATTTGTTCCACTAGCCCACCCTTGCTCACCATTCTTTCCACAGCCTTGCTTGAGTTCTGTCTTCCATTCCTTCCATAAGATTAGTCAACTAAAATTATTTCTAATTAAAATTCTTATATTTTTTTTTAAGGTTCCGACTTAAGTTGTACACACTCACTTTACTTGTAGCACACAATTTGGAGAGTAGTTCCTTTAATACTTCCTGACATCCGTCTGTACCTAGTTGTGGAATTTTGATGTGCTTTTGACAATTGTGTAATATGTTGTTGTTTTGGCCTGAAATATTTTACTTCTCTGTAGGTCACTCCCGCATTTCCAGTGCTTTTGGCTACATGCCCGATTGTACAATTCGAGGTACGTTAAATTAGTTATTAATTTGCCAAACTATCTATCTTTCACTGTTCTTACTATTGACTATGTGTAGTCTCATATTAAAGAATGTAATTCCTTGCTTATATTATTATATAGATAACATAATTCATACCGGTGAATGTGTAGCTTTAATGCACTTAAAATTGTGGGAGAGCATGCAATATAATTATTCATTTGAATGAGCCTTATTTCTATTTTATAACATTTATTAACTGTAAAATGCCTCACACTGTTATTCAGAGGATCAACTAATTGATTAATAATTGACTAGAAGTTGTGATATTTAAAACTTGATATCTAGGTCGCAATGTAAACTATAACCCATCCGTCAGGAGTGTAAGTTAGGGAATATCAAGCTGCATCAGTACCTAAAAACTACAAAGCCGCAACCCCTAAACGTTGCCACCTGCATAACAGATATCAAGATGCCTCGTTCAGTCTAGTGGCAGGACTAGGCAAGCGGACTAGTAAGCGTGTTGTTAGTCATCCATAAGAGAGCAAGTTGAGCATGATGACTGATATGACTTAGATATATATGGGCACAATATGTAATAATGAAAACTATTCAATATTATCAAATACACTAAAATAATCATGGTTCCTGAAGCATATATGTATTAAATTAGATCATGCCTTCTGAATATATTTTCCTCTCCTTGTTTGATCTGTTTTCCAAGTATAACCCACTTATTGTTATTTTTTGCTTGATAAAATTTGCATGATAAAATTTGCAGAAGTCATGCCTACCTCTACCAGTCCCAGACCTTGAACAAAAACTTCAATTTACTCTTGGTTGCCAAGTGATCTTGCCACCAGAGAGTTTCCTCTCACTTAGACTCCCATTTGTATATGGTTTACAATTAGAGGATGGAAGTCTACACCCTCTTAGACCTTTTGAAGATGAACCAGAACAGACTGCCTGGATTACCAAAAGCACAACATTGCAGGTTCTGTCCAAAGGAAGTAATCCTGATGAACAATTGCTCAATTAAATACTATCCAGCCCGCTTTTTGATTCGGATAACAGTCGAACAGTTTCCAGCAGCAAACACCTCCAAGGAGTTTCTCCTGAATTCAGGTGAGTATTCATTATCAAGGTGTTTAAACTAGACATGTTATATCATTGTTCTTTTTTGTAAGTCTATTACTGTTTGATTTTCTTGCAGCTAACATTATTGGAAGCATGTTATTTACAGATTTCAGGGTGTAATAGGCATTAGGAATTCCATCTTTGGACAAATTCTGAAGTCAAGAATCACAACATAGCTTTATATCCACATATATAATTCTTAAGTAACCAACTCTTTTAAAACCTTAATGTGTGGACAAGGCCTTAGTCGGATGATATACAATTCAACAATAATAATGTAGATTCTATATGTGGGTATAAATGGAAGGAACTTCTCTTTAATTTGCTCGCGTGGTAATATCAAAATGAGATCAAATAGAAGATTTTGTGTGCAGTCCAGCAGATACACATAGTTCACAAGTTTCATCTAACATGTATCAGGAAACAGCACTTAGTGGTTGAAATTGTTGTAATGTCATACATAAATCTAGGATGTCATTCTATAGTTTGAACACTTGTAAGGTAGCAACATGATTGGCACCCTTTGTAGCATTAGTTTTTAGTTGCTTAACATTTCTTTTCAAAATTAATCTGTTTATGGTGAAGTTTTGTGACACAATGG
The DNA here is from genome assembly GCA_003724115.2 of Anethum foeniculum. Lineage (NCBI taxonomy): Eukaryota > Viridiplantae > Streptophyta > Magnoliopsida > Apiales > Apiaceae > Anethum > Anethum foeniculum. The sequence goes on from PHNY01062519.1 coordinate 9,881, forward strand.
CTAGATTCTAGATTTTGATTTGATTCAACCTTGTGCTTTTGCATTGTCATAATGAGGGTCTTGTTATTTAAATATTTCTGTACATTGTATGCTTGCAAGTTGCAACTCTTCTACTATACTCTTTCCAATAAATTATTATGCATTTAGCAGAAATATTGATTATGCATCTAAGCTTCAGATGATGTTTTTTATTTCTTTTCACTCAAACCATTTTGAAGGAATATGCTTCCAGAAAATCTACATTATGTGTTCTAATCTCATAGTAGAGATTAGTGGTAACATGTGAACAGGTAAAAGATAACGATCCAATGCTTGATATTTTGTTACTTACGGAATATCTCAAGTTGACAAGCTACATCCTGAGAATTAAGACGATATTTATTGATTTAGCTGTCACAAGGTGATTTACTTTACTGCGTTACATAACCGCACTGGGAGGATTTGTAATTTTTTTATAATTTATACTTTCCAATAGGTGCTCTCAGTAATTGATGCTGTTACTTCAAGTGGAACTCCGTTGCTTTGAGGTATGTTTTACTTGGCTACATAATTTTTTTAACATACATAGATGTGCAATACTTTCTTTAAGTTCAGTAAATTCTGATGAAGTGGTCTGCTCCAGAAGAGGCTATGCATGAAAAAATCCAATCACTATGTATTTTTCTCAATCAGTATTTAGAGGAACAAAGTGGTGCCCGATATGCAACCAAGTTCATTTACTTATTTTTTAATGCAAGTCCGGTACTAACTTTGTTGTTTTTAATATTCAGAATTCACTCCAGCTGTAAAAGACCAAACATCCACGTTGTTGCTTGCTTGCACACCCAGAGACTGTCGATCTCAATCTCAAACTTCATTTTCGATCTACTATCAATCGAATTGCACTCAAACTCACACCTGATCTGCAAATACAAAGTTTAGCCTCAACTCTTATTCTCTCAAGGTCAGTCAATTATTACTATCTACTGTTTGATCTTTTAGTGGTGCATTTTTCTCTTTCATGAAGTGATCTAAACATCTGCTTTGTAAAATTGTCCCGTATTTTCCCTTGGAGCATATTATTGCATTTGCTGCTAATTACATATATGTTCATTTGCAACTGATGAGGGGACTAGAGAATCAGATAGTATGTTTAGTTGTTTACGTTTCTGTCTAATTGTTTGCTTATTGTCTTGTATAGTGTACATAATAATTTTTTTTACTGTAGGCAAGAAGTGTTTTAACAGGAAGCGGCTTGAGAAGTTATATGAGAACAATTGATAAAGACCTGAATTTGGTGATATTATATTAGTTAAATTGCTCAAGTTTGTTTCACAACTGTCCCATTTGCTACCTACATACTTTAGACCATCACAGTTATCTTTTAATGTAACAAACTATAGTAAAAACTAATATATTGTTGTATTGTGTGATGCAACTATGTGCCTGTTTGGCTCTTCTTAAAATCCACTTTTATGTATTGTGTGATGCAACTATGTGCCTGTTTGGCTCTTCTTAAAATCCACTTTTATGTATTGTGTGATGCAACTATATGTAATTTTCATCACCATTTTCTGTAGGCTACTGCATGTTAAAATGAATATCATTTTGGTATTTTTGAGCCTTATAAATTATGAGAGTTTCTGTAGGCTACTGCATGTTAAAATGAATATCATTTTGGTATTTTTGAGCCTTATAAATTATGAGAGTATTTTACTGCTTGCAACTACTGTATGAATACCCCTTATCTTGTGTGCTTAAATGCAAGGGTAAGATTTTGTGTTTTCTGGGTAACATTGAAGCTTTTTTAGTTTAGTTAAGTGAATACAATCAGCTAGGAATAGTTTAGATAGTTCTGTCTGTTCACTTGCTCAGTTCCTGTTAGGGTCGAGCATATGGTCGATTCGGTCAAAAACTGAATTAATCGAAAATCGAAATTCTTATTTTTTTCGAAATCGAACCGAGCCGAATTTATATAAATTGAAACAGCATAACTAGTTGATCATGTATTATTTCTTGAATAAAATATCTGTGTTGCAAAAATAATAAATAAACTTGCAATTTATTTCTTCATATATATA